>JAZGTI010013675.1:0-14671 GCA_036877585.1 Botia kubotai
AGATTAAAATAGATCCTGTTTACATATTTATTGCAGTTTAGGTTTAATGACTGAATAAAGATATCCAGGAATTTTTATTATCGTATTGGTAAGGAAAGCATTTTATATTGCAAATTACATTTTATTGGGTCTCTAAACAGTAATACACGGCTGTTGAATTTTAATTGCTTGCGGCTTGTGGACTGGTCAGTCCAGTCGTAACGAGGGAGTTTTATGTGCATAGAATAAGGAACTGTTTTCCTGGCGTGGTTTCAGGTAGTTGAGGTTTGTCTGTCAGATCACATTTAAGCCCGTAGTTTCTTCCTGGGGTTAGCCTTGAGGTTTTTTACTTGCTCAGTCAAGAGGAACCAATTCACCTGCCCAGGAAACTATTCCTGACTAACCCCAGCACAGCACTCTCATGTACGCATGGTCTGGAGGTTAGATTATTACCCTAAGAGCCATGTTTTTTTTTCTGGATAGTGCCAATCTTCTGTTAGATCTTTGGAACGAATAATTCAAAAGGCCCTTTAAGGGCCCGGCTCCTCCTGCTGCAGTCGATCACCCATATTACAGGACCCACTTTGTGCAGAAAATGACTTTAGTTCATCGGCCTGGCGATACAGATGAAAATCTTCCACGTTTGCTTTTTGCTTGTGGGAGATCGTCTGAACCGACTCATCGAAGATGTTGCTATACAATTGTCGTAGTAATAACCCCTGGCGAGGCTTCTGTGCTTCGAAACATCAAGGTCTGCTCTCAAGTGAGATGAAAAGCTGTATGGGAAGATGGCTGCTGGGTCTAATGCCTCTAATCTTCCATGTGAATCAGTCTTTGTTGTGTCTCTCAGCATGGCCACTACAAAGAGAGCGATGCAAACAGCACCCATCAACTTGTAGATGCCTCATGACACGCTTTCAGAAACTCTGCATGTGTTTCTCTTTTTTTCTGCTGTGTTTTTCTTGGTGCCCTTTATCCTCTTTTCTTTAACCGAGTTTTTGAGTTTATACACAAGAGATGAGAGTAATCAAAGCCTTCAGAAATGTTTGCACGTTCTAAACATTAGCAGCTCATGAATATTAATTAGGTGACGTAAACATCGCCCAGTAATGCATGCAGAAGTAAAGGAGTGTTAGGCATAGCAAATTATTGTTGTTTATCACTTGTGCATTCGTTCAGCTCACTGCAGGAACGATTTGCAAAGGCTTCTGCTGGGTCTTAAAGCTGTTATTTTAATGTGACTTTTTATGTGATTTGAAACTTAAAATTTTATTTTTAAAAGTTCTAAAAGCTTCCGGTTATAATGGTCGTGACTCTTCGGGTTTTCATTGCAAGATATATTATCAGAATTAACAATTTGAGCTAAATGCTTGACTGCAAGATTTGACATGAATTTTTGCACGTATTAAATTCACGATTTTAAGAATTTAATTGTCACATGCACAGTTGTTTAGGCATATAACCTGTAGTAAAATATATTACCTGTATAGTATATAGAAATAACTATATAGTCTGGATGTCTAAACTAATTGAGAATGTTCTATAGAACATCTTCATCTAGCCATCTGGCTACTGAATGCTATTGAAGGCATGTGCTTTCACTTTCACAAATCTACTACCTGTAAGTGAGTGTGACCTTCAAACAACTTGTGAGTTGGACAATCACCTAGGTGACACTCTCAAGACGTGGAGGGACATGCTCAAGGTTCCGTCCTTGTCTGTTATTGCCGCTCTTTTATTACATTACATTATAAGTGATTCATCTTTGCCATTTTACTGTGCTGGAGACCAGGTGTGTTGTTTGTGTATATGGTTTAATTTTTGATTCTTTATTCTCATGTTTTAATCCTAGAGAGGCTATTTTCTCTCTGAGGCGTTTTACCCTCCCGAGTTTTCGTTAGGAGAGATCCTGGATCCAGCATTCCAACTTCATGAGACTATTGCCAAGGTAAGAGTTTTCTCCTCCCTCAGTCCAATGGTGATTATTTGTTTCTTTGTCTGTTGTGGGTTGGCTGGTTTGTCACATGAACTTTAATGGCTAGTCTTGAGTGGAAGATTCGATCATTTGTCATGATTAATGGCACAGCTACTCGAAGCAGAACTCAAGAGACAAACGCTGTGAGGAAATAAAGCAAATAACTTCTCATTGTCATTGATGGTGGTATTTTTGCTGACTGTTCTGCCATTTATGCAAATAAATCCTTTCCTGAGGCAATTTCATTTAAACTTTAAATCCTTTTTACCATTTAAAGATTTACAATTGAAGTCTGAACTTTTCGGTCTTCTCAAAACTTTCCTCCTCATATGTGTCTGTGTACCTAAAAAATGTCTAAATTATTGGTATTTTGCAGTGTTAAACTTTCGGTTCACTTTTTTAATTGTAAAAATGCAGAAAGTTTTCTGTTAGGGTTAGAGTGTGGGCATTTTAGCTGGTCCTCACTTCCTGTCACCTGTTTGAGGGTTATGACATGGTTTGGTTTAGGATTAAGGTTGGAATTAGATTAAGGTTAGGTTTAGCGTGTGGGTTAGCTGCACATATGTGTGTGTGTGTGTGTGTGTGTGTGTGGACGGGTGGGCAGTAGCCTGCTAAACAGGTTAATGCACTGCATGCCAAAGGTAAACATTAGCATATCTGAGGGAGCAGCAATTACAATAAATAATATGGTAAAAACATACTCTTCATTATTTGATTACTTTAAGTATGATTAACAGTATTCCTGGTATTTGCAGTATTTGTATATCATACTGAGGACATGAATGTGGTCTCTATAAAATTGACTGTGTGCACAGTTGACTGGTTTGTATGTGCCCTTTAAACTTCCAGCACCAGTGTCTAGATTGTGTTTGTGTGTGTGTGAGCACGCATGCAAGAAAAGGCCAAAAGATGGACTGTGTCTGATGTTCTCCTGGGTCATGTTACCAAACCCCAAAAGACCTTCAATCCACAGACACTGATTGCTTGGCCAAACCTGACTCCTGACAGCCCATTCTAACCCCAGCGGCCCGCAGAGGAGCAGCATGCAACAGACCCTGCAAAAATGTCATGAAATAAAGATGAAACCGGATGGAACTTTAAACATTTTTTTCTCTCTGCCAGTTATGGCCGCAGCTTTAATGCTTGCAAGAAATATGAGCATCATTAAAGTTCCTCATCACCGTCAAGGAGATATTGTTCTACTCCATGAATTATTCAGGTCGCTTGAAGACAGACCGGCAATGACAAAAAAGACACGTGGAACAACAGCGTACGCTACCACGGATGAAAGCCTCTGAAGTGTCCCTTCATTGCTTAGTCACCTCAAAACACACATTTAGACATTATATGCAGGAAACATTAGATACGGCCGCGGTCTGCAGGACCTGAGAAGGCAAATCTTTAACGCGGTTTTGAATTCACCAAGCAGAATTGGAAGTGTCAAAATATCATATTTCTCAGCACAATGGGTAGAAAGGTTGGAAAACTTCCATGAATAATAAATCGAGACAGATCTTAGAGACACACCAGGACACACACACACACACACACACACACACACTCTTACACACAGACATACACTGTGGTGGGTATTTTCCTGCTTTAGGATGGACTGGGATCCATTGAGAGGACAGAATGGTGTGTGTTGTCAGAAAGCATGACGCAGGTTTGCCTTAATGAGTTTCTATACATTGTTAGTTGGTAAACATGAATGACAGCTGGTAGTTACGATGTAGAATGTGTAATGAATATTGAAGTTTAACAAATGCTGATTGTAATGCAATATTATGATGCTTGTTTTACTAAAGATATTTTATTACTTTATTTAGGGTAATGAGGATTCCATTTCTCTGTGAGGTTGTATTAACTCTCTGACTTAATGCAGTATATTCTGCTTTAAACTGCTGTGGAATAAATGCAGTAATTAGAATATATAACTGAATATCATGGTGTAATTTATTTTCATTGTAAGTGTAATAATGATACAGTTACTTATGCTTTTTATACCAAAAGATGGCAGATACATTTGTAGTAGTCTGTCAGTCTACTACTATCATCAATACAAAGGTTAATATTTCAAGTTGACATGATTTCAACAAATAACTCTCAATGTGTGTGTGTGTGTATCTCTGATTAAGTGTTTGAAAGCACACGCAGTGATTTGTTGACACAGTTAAGTAGTCTTTGATAGATACAAAAGGGCCTCATGCGTGATTATGAAGCGCTCATAATTCATAACTTTGTCACGCATGTTGTAGAGCGTAAAAATGTGATTTATTCTCCCAGCGTTCACTACCCTCTTGCTATACTCACGGTAACCTCTAGGGGGCGTCTTGTATAAATGTGTCCTACTTTCAAAGTTCTTAGTCACATTGGCTCCATAATGGGGCTGTAAAGGTGGCCATTTTCTGCTTATGTGCTCTTTGTGACCATAAACTCAATATGAATGTATGTTAATGCCTCTTGAGACTTTCTTTCATATCATGTGACCTGTAGTCACCAGCAGGCTGCTGTACCCGGCATACTGTACCATTCCACCGAAATAACATCAATGGACGTTGTTAACTCGGTGATCTAGATTTCGTAGGAAAACTAAACTCAAATCATCTTAAATCGGTGGCGGCAGACGTGAATTGATGGGGTGCGAGAGTTGGGTCCCATTGCTGTCTGATGATCTCTAGCTGCGGTACAAACACACTTGAAATCCCCAGCTTCCTGTCTGAGGCCAGCGCTGTTGTATCGCCCGTGTCATGCTTCCGTACATCTGCGAGTCCCGCAGGACCTCGGGCCCGGGCCGAACTCTCTTTTTCTGCAGGCTGAGGTGTCTTGGGAGTTCTTTTAGCGTGGCTTATAACATTCCGTGCTCATTTTTCAACCCCACCTTAACATCCACAGCTGGGGCGGGTTGACGGGGAGGACAGAAGGGCTGAGCTGTGCGGGGTCTGTTTGAGTCGGTTCCACTCAGCCTGGCACGGAATCCTGGCATCGATCATTAGAGCCGCAGGTACACGCACACTCCATCACCCTCACGAGGCCATGTGCTGCATACCAACTCTCTGGGGTCCAGAGCCTGTCTGTTCTGACTGCCTGGAGTACTGCTTTAAAAATCTACATCTGAAGTGTCTCATTCCCTTAGCAGGAGAGTTTGGCCGCTTTACAGCTTTATATCGTATTATAAAATATTATTTCTGCACTAAGAACAAATAGTACAGCATCCTACTGCTAAAGGAATGCCACAAGGTCATAAACTAGCTGCACTCTTAAACTTTATAATTGTTTATTTCAGGTTCAATGTACCATGTTCAGTTTTATGTTTAAATTGAAGCTTTCCTTTAATCTTAAATTAAAGCTTTCCTTAGTGTACCAGTGGCAGTTCTGGTTGCCAGTCTTGGTGTCTGAAACAGGATAAAATCTGATCAAAAGGGGGGAAAAACACTTTTTAACAACTCAGTTTTTGTTCTTTTAAAAATAAGGCATGTTGGTCCAGGTTATATAATTGATTTTTATATAACAGTTCGGCTCCTCTAATCTGATTACTGAGTCAGTGTTGATTCACTGATTTCAAGAGTGCTTTAGTATAATACCACACTGCTTGTCTCTGTCTGCAGCATTTTTCAGACAGCTTGTGTGTTGCTCGGCGACAATTAATCTTCCTTTGGCTTTGTTTGGAACAGTTTTCATTAGCACAAAATAACTGGCAGTATTGTGTCTAAAATGTAAGCTACCCAGCATTACCTGCTTTATAAAAGCAGTGTCACAAGTAATCATGTACTGATTATCAGATTAGTTGTGATTATCTGCACTAATAATACAACACCAATTTTGATGTGGTGTTACATAGTTAGTGTGCAAAGGGGGGGCGTAATAGATATTTATATTTTACAAAAACACATAACTGATCATTTATTTTTAATAAAAATCGTGACTAAACTCGACAGCCAGTGACCTCTGTGCAAACGACAATATCAGACGCTGAATTAGCATTTAGCGTAACGAGACACTGTCATGACTGGGTGATTTGATAAAATTAGATCGACTGAAGAAGAGATATGAGAAAGGATTGAAGTTTTTATCTCAGAGAAGCACACTGGACCGTACAGTAATTGATAGGCTCGTAAACGTGTGCATACACGATGTTACCCGCGATTGCATCTCAAGTGAAGTTTATAACAAAGTATACCTATGATTACAACAACCAATGAAGCAATCACAAATATATATATATACATATGTGTGTGTGTGTGCGTGAAAAGTGTCGTTTAGGCAGCAACTCTTAGAATCTAGATGAAGAGAGATGAAGTTGTCGCACCTCGAGGTTCTTTCAAAATGAACCTGCCGTGCGTCGCTTGCCCTGGGAATCAGCCAGCCAGAAACTTTGGTGGAGCTGGAAGGCCTGAGAGAACAGAGGCTGCCAGTGTGAGATCGCTGTGAGGTTGAGAGCAGCTGTTGCTGGTGATTGAATGTCCCAGGACAGCCATTGTTGTGTCAGAGGGAAACAGTGGTGGCGGAGAAGAGTGAAAGCTCTGTATTGTTCTCTGACAGTCTGAGTGACGCTAGCCGGGTGGGAGGAGAAGCGTGAAGGGAAGATTCTGCCAGCCTCGCGTACACGACTCTGGAAGGGGCAGGAATCTGCTGACGGACTCCGTGGGGAACGTCTACCAGAGAAGCATCTCAATTCGCTTTCCCTAAATACATTCGCTGCCCTTGAATCATCTTTTTGAGCTTATTAAAGGGTGTTCAGAAATCCCCGTCCGGAGACCTACGGATAAATGAGCGTGAGGCCGTGGTGGATGAGCGTGGGTGTTTTGTTTCAGTACGATGTTCTGATTGCATTGTTCCGAATCCATTAGTGGTAAATCAATGGCTCGGAAGCTTCGGCTGTCCATTGTTGGAATTCACCCTCATTTGATTTCTTAATGTTTTAGCCAGTTTTAATTGCTTAAATAGACCATCTGCTCTATGTGGTCGTATTAATATGATTCACCATTTGGAAGATAAAGGATTGCAGAAGAATCGCCCGAGAAAGCTTCCTTTTTTCCTAATACGAGCTCTGAAAGGATAAGATAGGGCTAATTTTCCAGAAATTACTGCCTGTGACATATAGAATTAGACTCATAAAATATTTAAAGTGAACTTCAGTTACGGCATACAATGGAGGATGCTAACATTTCAAAACACTAGATGGACAAAGATGAAAAAATGAATTATATTTGAATTATGAATTATAGCAACTTATATAGTGGAATTATAGCATTCCGCTATAGCAAAAGTGGAATTATAGCAACATATATAGTGGAATTATAGCATTCCCTATAGCAAAAGTGGAATTATAGCAACTGCCAAATCCAAAGAGAGAGATGTTCATCTCTCATTCTCTCTGTGTTCCTCCTGTAGATTTTCAGTGTAACAGAGGATCTGGATGTATTACTTTTGGAATGAAAATCTAGATAATACTTTAAAGAGCTACTCCAGCACAGAACACATCAAAGCTCATAGAGGTGATTTAATCTTGAAAGACAATGTGCCAGCTCTAGTTCTATGCCTCAGGTCTCAACGGTGCTGTCCCCATATAGCTGCACACAGTGTGTGTGTGTGTGTGTGTGTGTGTAACAGATGTGGCTTCTGTCCATTGGGATGGGGGATAAAGATATGAGATGATGAAGTAACACTGCTTAACACCTTCATTGGCACAAAGGATTTTAATTTCATTATTTTCTCTTTCTCTATTTGAGACATTATATCTCTATTCTATGGAATATTTTCCGCAGAATAGAAAAAGATCCCAAATCTCCTCAGTCACTCTCCTTTTCTCTCCTGCAATCAGAGGAAATGTTTGCATCAGATTTCTTATATATTTTTCTTTGTTTCTTTATTTTTCTTTATTTTGTTATTTTATATTTATATTTTCAAATTTTTCTAAATTATCTGAAATTATTTCAGTTATACAGCTCTATAATTAACATTCTGTCTCAAATAATCAGGCATATTCGCTAAATAACATAAGCATGAAGTTCACATTTACAAATGTGAACTACTTTTACAAAAATGAAAATTCTGGGGGGCTGAGGTTGTCAAGCTACAAAAAATATGATAAAAATCACTGCAAAAGTAGCGCATGTGTTCCAAGGCAGAGAAAGCTTTTGGAATGACATAAAGTCGAGTAAATGATGACAGAATTTTCATTATCTTGTAAACTGTTCCTTTTGAAGAAACATTTACAGCGTTATGAACCCTAAGCTTTGAAAGAGGAACTTCTAAACAATAACATTTTCATCTCGCTTTCCGTTTAAACTTTTTTTTGAGACAGTTGTATGACAAGCACATGCGATTCGCCCATTAATATAACTTTCCCTTTGGGCAGTTTAATAACTCCTCATCACTCATCTTAGTGAACATAAATTACTTTGATGTACATCATTTATTTTTCACACTGTCTCCCGGCTACAGTTTTATATACACAGATATAGGGCAGGATGCATTAGACTCTTGTTCTGGTATTAATATAAAACAGAGCTGCTCTTATGGAGCACATTTGCTGAAAGGTTTCTTTCCCTCAGTAGATCCAATCACAAAGTGTGAATTTCACACTTGGATGTGCTTTTGCCCTCCTCGGTAAACTCAAAGAAACTGCTGACCGGCAAATGAGCTAGCTGTGTAAAATATTCTGTTAGGAACGCAGATTCCATCTTTTGGATGTCTCTAACGAGAAACCTCAGACCTCTGCAAATGTCTTAAATGTTTTGAAAAAACCTGTGTTTTAAACATAGGCAGCATGTTGTTGTTTAAACGTGAATAAACCAATAATAATGTCTGTCTTCTGAAAATATCTTCTAGTTCTGTCTTAAACCTGACCGTTGTCGTGGCAATCAGTGTGTGTCTTTTCCTGTCGGTTGTTCTTCTGCCACAAATGCGCGTTTACTTCGCATTTTGTGTATATATAGTGTCACATGTACGGTATGTGTAAACCTTATGTAGTATATATGCTCTGGATCCAAATGACCATAATCAAGCATCAAATGCATGTGAGCTTTAGCAAGTAAATTGATAGAAGTGTCTTCAACAAGAAATACCAGTGGTTGGTAATATTTTTTAAAGCGCTTGTTATTGGTACGCAGAAAGTTAATTCTGGACCTTGCACGCGCCTCTTCAGATACTGCACCTGTCAAATTCTCACACCCCAACAAATTCCCCCAGACACAAAAGTGGAACTCTTTCTAAGGCTTTACAATAGTTCAGTCATTCAGACCAATCTAAGGCATCAGCAAAGCATAGACATTTCCGCTTCATCTCTCCAAACGAGCGCAGAACTGCCGAACTCTGAACTGAGGTGTGATGGGTTTTCTCCACCTGCTCTGCTGCACCACTGGCAGCACATCAGGAGGAGTTTAGCACCGCCTAATACATAACATGACAAGATGTCACGGGGTAATTTTCCCAGACACTCCTGGGTTTAACTCACTGTTTGTATGAAGCTCTCTTGGCGAATCCCCTTCATCACCCGGCTAACCCAATCGGCGTCTCATTGTATGAGAGCTGACGTGAGTGTCGCGTACCGGGGACGTGTAATTTGTCCACAGAGCGAAGGCTGTCCAAGACTCTGTTTCACGTTCACTGGTTCGTCTCAAGTGTGGTAAAGATTCGCGCCTCATCCATCACTGCTGGTGATTAAACAGAGTTCGGTACTTTTGAGGCCTTTTTTTGCTGAAAGGTTGAAAACTTAAAAACGAGGGAACATGACATCTGGGAGGCAGCCTGGCACTTTTTGAGGACAAATTTGCCCATCCTTTCAAAGCATGTGATTGCCTTAACTGCTCCATTTTGTCCCATTTCCATGTCCTCTGATGTCCAAAAGTTGGTTTTTGGACCGTCTATGCTTTTGATATAGTCAGAATTGTTTTGGTAAGCAGTTAAACTGAATTACTTAACACCTAAAACTTTCATTGAATGACTTTAATGCATATAATAATTTAACAGGGAGAATTAAAAATTAAACATTTTGACATTAGGAGGTTGCAATAAAATGAATCCACTATTAAATAATCATCGATCAATCAATTATTAGTACAGTTTGTTATACTAATTTGAACTATTTTGTTATAGGTCAAATTACACAACAGAACTTGCCGATTCAAATGATACAATTTCTGTCATCTTACGTCCATTAACAGTAACACAAATTAATTTTACTTGATTAAAATTACATTTTACTTTGTTCCCTCAAAATAAACTTCTCCCGTCAGTTCAGGAGGGTGAGATGGTACCATAACCCCTGTAGCTAATGTCTAATTCATTAAACTAATGGTGTTACAACAGTCCCCTGCCTCTCCCATACTAGTCTTTATGATTTCCTTGAACACTTATACACCTAATGTGGCAAACAGCTGAAATATTTTTCTTAGTAATCATTTGTTTTTCAATCATAATATTTTTATCACAAAGTTTATAAACAGGATGGAAAAATTTAAAGTGGCAGTGCATCATTAAGAGAAGGTAACAGTTGAAACAGCTAGCGGTGTTGCTGAGCGGTCCTAGCTCGAGGGACCTTAACAGTTAGCATATTAATTGTATCGCTGTTGACAGGCAAGTTTATTTTCAGTGCTAAAACTCGGTGAACCTCACTTGACCTTCATTCTGACTGTTTGTGTTTCAAATACCATTTTGAACTGTAAGTTTTGCTGCACATGGGATCTTATAGCGTCTTATATTTGTTTAAAAGTTTAACAATATATTATATCATCCCATAAGTTATTTCTAAGCACAGACACTCTTTGAAGCGAGCAAAAGGGTTTTCTTCTGCTGTCCTGTTTTACTTTTGTTTTAGTCATTTCTGATATGGACCCCGCAGTGATTTTCGAAGTCCCACAAAAGCCAATTAAGAGCGCATGATATGCATCTATAATGAAGTGAAATTGCATGTAATTCGAAGCTGTTAGGAAACAAATGCAAATATGAAATCCAGTCATGATTGCACACTCTCCGCGTACTCCATAGGGAAAGCGCTTCCTCACTGTCTTTACAGCTCTGAGGCATGCGCAGTTTCTGAGAGCATCAGCAATTAAAAATTAACACATCATAGCACACCAAGCAAGCTAATCTGTGCATCTGTAACATAAATTTGAGTTATGATTGCTGGTTTCACGGTTATCATGTTTATCTGTTCCAACCAGTTGTGGAGCAGGCTCTGTCTGTGTACTATGCATGCTGTCTTATACATTATACATATAATGCTTTGAGCAAGTGTGTAGTTATCTATTTAACTGAGGTTGGGGTTTCAATGTAAAAAATCATTACAATGAATATCATTGCTTCTTTAGAACCATGTGTTAATGTGCCCCCCATCCCGACACGCTTCAAATGACCTACATCCATGGTTTTGTGAAATAATAGTCAATTTATTTTTATGATTTTTTTATGTTCCTTTCATGATATGCTTTTGACCTTGTTGGCACATTTATGTCTTAAGATCTAGGCCCATGGTTTGGTAAACTGCATGCATGCAATTCCTTCTGCTATCAGTTTTATTAGTCCAGTATTATGTTTTATGTATGTTTGTTTATAAAGGGATAGTTTATCTAAATATAGAAAATTATTTCGTCATTTAATCACCTTTATGTCAATTCTGGGATGTCACTTTAAAGTTGATCATAGTGAATGCTTTTTCTTTGTCATTATATTTTAATAATTCCGTCGTTTTTAATCTCGAAAATAAGTTTTGCAACTCTTACACACAAAGCCAACACATGATGTCACTGCTGTCACTTTCCTGTAAATCTGACTGGTGGTCTTTAGCACGTAGGGTCTGTGTTTTAAAGCCCACTGTGCCTTTTATTCACCTCTGTCACCATTCAGAAGCATTAACCTGCCGGTGGTTCTGACCCAGCTCTGTGTCATCTGTCCTGCAGGCTTGCAGTGTGCTCTTTCTGGTCCAAGACGCACCTTGAAGCTTGTGATGCACCATATGTTCCTTAGAGACCTCAAAGTGCATTTTATCCTTTTGTATTTCATATTTTGTTCAGAAAAAACAGTTTTAACCAGCTGCCTCTTCCTCACCTCTACAGGTTACACCATTCAGCAGATCTTTGAGTCTGTCAGAGCTCTTAATATTGTTTCACCATCACTTTACTCTTTTGTTTTTGATAATTGAAAGGCAGGTCTTCAAATGTATGTGATGTATTATTTTGGTTTCCAGTTTATTTTTATTTTATTGTTGTTTTCTAAATCTGATCTGAGTCAAATACCAAAATTACAGTCAAGACCAACAGCAGTAAAATTCTTCACGATTCTCAATACCAATTTCAAAACCACACAACAAAAACTATAATGAGGTTAATTATCGATTAAAAACACTGGCATGCGGTCAATACACTTGTACGGTATTAACTTTTTTTTTTAACTAGAACAAAGAGCAAATGAAGTAAATAGGACTTGAAAATTCTTGGGTATCTAACAGCAGTATCAAATAAACATAAAAAAAGAGTCAAATTTAAAATAAACCTACTTAAATTATTAGCATGGCCTTCAGTGTGTGATTATTAGTCATTATACATCCATAACACATTTGATGGTGCTGGAGTTTGAATGAGAAGCAGGCATATAGCCTAATTTATATTAGCACAGAGGTGCTGTCTGTTGACGTTCACTTAAGACATTACCAACTGTGTTTACATTAGTACATTGCCAAGATGTTCGTTTTGAATACTAAATGCATATGATCATTTACAAACACAGGCACATTACCACTCGTAGTCCTCTCGTAGAGCATTCCAAACTAGCCACCTGTCAATCAGACTGCATGTGGAGCCCAGCAGAGTCTTTATTCAGTTGTAGTATACTGTAGGTACATCTTTATTAATCTCCTGTGGGGTTGTAATATTGTTCATAAACAAGGATAATTATAATACCTGGTGCCCATGATGTGTACTGAGGACACAGAGTCAGGTCAGTTTAGTGCATTTATATGCTCTGAATACAAACATAGCACCCCGCTAAACATATGCGACGCTCTAATTAGTGTTTAATAATCATAGGAATAGGAAAATTGCCAGCTTGTAAGTTTAAGTGAAACTTTGCAAGCAGGAAACCTAATTGGTCGCAGCATCTGGCAGATGTTTGTCTTAAATGAATCTACCCCCAATGCACTGTGCAATAAACTCACACACGAACATAGACTTAAAAATCCTCGTTTTTGGTGATTTTTGCTGAAAATGTTATTTCTGTTACATTTACATGTATGCATTTGGCACATATATATTTCATCAATATAGTACCGGGTAGCACTGTTACCTCACAGTAAGAATGTTACTGGTTCGATACCTGGCTCAGCCAGGAGACCTTTCTGTGTGGAGTTTTCATGTTCTCCTAGTTTCCACCAGGTACTTAGTTTTCCTCCCTCAGTCCAAAGACGGTCATTTCCTGCCATGAATATAGCCTTAGAAGCTGGGATGGTGTAAAACAATAAATAAATAAATATGTGCATTCCCTGGGAATTGAACCCATGACCTTGGCGTTGCTAGCGCCAAGTTAATGCTAGCACCAGTTAAGCTACAAGAACAGAAATTTCATTTTATATTGTTTATCATTGGTCACACATTCTGCTTCTTTAGTCAAGAACATAATTTGTTTATTGAAATTTTGTTGGAAAAGGCAGAAATGCAGTAATTCACTTCTGTATAATACAGATTTTTCTGTTTGCTGTTAACTCTTGACACACAGCACCATCTGGAAGCTTAATGGCAGAAGCAGAAGGTCGTTGGATGAGAAATTCATCTTGCCAGACACATTGCAGGAATAAATGTGAATGACAGTGGTCATTAAGGCATGGATTCATTAAACACCATGTGGTCAGCTGAGGGCTTTAGCTTTGCACACCTGCGACACACTCAAAACCTCAAGAGCAACTGGAATTTTGAGTGTCGGAAGAAAGTACCAGTGCAAATGTGAAGAAGCTCTAAAAAGCATCGGTCATGTTAGATATCTGTTTGGTGAATCAGTGCCTCATTTATAACCAAAGTTATGTGACAGAATAGCACATGTCTGAATCTTTTGTAGATGAAATCAAAGGTAATGTTGCATTTACTTTTCTGAAATTACTAAATTAATCGTTGGATTGTTCTTGTTTTAGTTTTCACCTTAAAGAAACCTTGGACTGATTTGTACTTTTTAGACTTTTAAACTTCATGACTTCATTACCTTAGGTATCTTATTTAAACTTTGTGAGTCTAATTAATATAATTTCTTGGCTTTCATTAGAGTCTAGTGCTTTAACTAAAATAGCTCCTCCAGCAGATTGGACACTAATCAGCACAGCCTGATTTGATTTTGATTTTTATTAGACCCTCTGTCCACTAAAATAATAGTCCATATTTGTTCTCAACTCACTCCAGTCTGCTGTTATTAAGAATCAAGATATTTTATATTGCGATATACTTCAACGTCTTTATGTAAAAACAGTGGGTAAGCACTATTAAAGCAGTCCATGTGACTGATGTTCATTCAACAGCTCTGTGTGATTAATTACATAGGTGCTGTCTTTACTCCAGATGTGGATCTTCTTGTTTCTGCTCACAGACTACAATCTGTTCTTTAACACAGTTCTGTGCACATTTGGGAGTTTGTAATAAGTTGTACACAACATCCATGTGTATTTGGATCGGCTGATCCAAATCCCACAGTTCATGTATATGTCCAAATCACAACATGCTTGATCCCATTCTTATT
>JAZGTI010013676.1:0-14669 GCA_036877585.1 Botia kubotai
TGAATAAAACCAAGAACATCTATTAGGAAAGTAAATTTAGTGCTTTTGATGACTTGTTGACTGTATTTATTCCTTCCACTGATGAGTCGGATGACTCTTGCATATGTGTTGTCACTCCAATACACATTTTCAAGATAAACACATCTTGCATCCATCACGATATATGTACGTAAGCGTTATTTAAACAAACTGATTAGCTGAGCAAGATGAATATTGTGTTCTGTAAATTGCTTTGACAGTCTAAACCACTAGTTTATATGCAGTCAAGAAGAGAAATGACATATTGACAGAATGATGCAGATGAGTTTGGTGTTGATGGTTAACTCTCGTAGGGTGAGCCGGGACCTCGAGGTGAGCAGGGGCGCGAGGGATCAGCAGGACCGAACGGAGAGCCGGTGAGTGCTGAAAACCTTCATCGGTGCTTCACGGCAGATTTTAAACACAGTTTATCTGTCACATCCTTACATAGTAGTGAAGGGGGCTTGTGGGTAGTTTTAGAACATTAGAAATCACTTACCAAGAGCAGTTTTCAGTCCTGTGTTTATGTACTTCCTATTGGAGCATGAGTATAAAGGGTGGACTATAATAAAGGGCTTTTTCCACATTGCCAACAGCTTTAGTTACATCACTGCCATAAACTATGATTTATGTCATGCTAGTCGATTGCAGGAGGATAAAGAGGAGGAGGAAGTCTTATTCTAACATTTGATTGGACGAAAATCGGTCAAGTGCAGTCCAGTCAATATTTTGTAATAATTGTAGGAGTAAACAGGCAAATACAGTAGATGTCCTCAAAGCTAACACATGGACTGAAAGCCACAGAAGTCTAATTTCGACTTCATGGGGTCCAGCCAGAATTAAATTGTGCGGTAGTGTGTAGTATGTAAAACAGAGGCCTAGTCCAGAGTCTGAACAAGGATGAAAGAAAACAGGCTTATGACCTCAGAAAACAGGCATGTTGAGAGGCCCCTTATGTTCTCTGGGGCCACTGGAGTGCTGAGCAATGATATAAGGTAACATGAGGTACAAAAAAATGCATCCAGTGGTTTTGCCGTTTGTGGTGTTTTAGAAGTGGGAGGAGAAAGAATGAAGGATATTTAGGTTCCCGAGGTCAGATGGACTCCAGATGGACATTGTCAGACAGGACGGGGCGAGTTCAGACCTGAGATGCAGTTTAACAGATGGATTTAAATACCTAAGGGCAAAAAAAAAAGCTTACGCTTTACGTAGTAAAAGGTGACGTCATTTCGGCATAGCTGTATGAATGAGTGTCTGAAAATCATTTAGGCCGTGAGTCTTCTCACAGTAACATTAAAATCATAGACGACAATAACGATTGTTTTGGACATTTTCTAGCCAAGAAGCTAGAGATTTTTGAACAAACTGTAACCTTAAATTTAAATCCTAAATGCTTTACATTTTATAAAAAATATGCATGAATTTACATACAAAGAGGGTCATATATAATAAACAGAATTTCAAAGGAATGTTTACAGGTTCGTATATCGTGAGTGTTCCTGTAGCTCTCTTGGTAGGGCATTGCGTTAGCAGCGCAGAGGTTGGGGGTTCGATTCCCAGGGGAGCACACTTACTGACAAAATGTATAACTTGAATATATCGTAGGTCCCTTTGGATAATAGCATCTGCCAAATGTGTAAATGTAAATATACAGTAGATTTAGCAGATGGTTTTTTTCAGAATAACTTACAAAGGTGGCAATAATATGAGAAGTGCTGTAAAAACAGGGTTACAAAGTTTCAACAGTTGTAAGAGATTATACCTGATGAGGGAGCGAGAAAGGATTCGAGAGAAGCTAGAGGAACGTCAGGAAACCGGAATCAATTTAAAAACAATAAGATTAGATCAACTTTGGAGGAACTCAGATAAGAGGTTTGTTTGGGTTTTGGTAACATGGCAAAGAGTGATGTCATTATAGTGGTTTGGATTTGGTTTGATGCACGTGTACGCGTTGTCCGAGCAAGGCTGTACGTGCCAGACCTGACTCAAAATTTCCCATCACGAGCAGGCTAATCTGCTGAGACTTTGGCTTTGAAGTTTTGAGGCTTACAACATCACCAGCTGCGCCACAAAACTACAACCATGCTGGTTCTGTCAGCACTTAACCTCCCTCTGCAGCTCTTGTTAACTTCCAGACTAAAATGCAAAAAGGAGTGAAGTCTGTCGCTTCTCAGGACTCAAAATTTCCTGTGGAGCCCACAGGAGTTGTGTTCGAAGCACGTGCTTGCGGATTTCGAAGTGAAACAACAGAACCGTCTGTTGTTTTTCAAAAAACAGAAAATTACATGGCCCAGCTGCTCTGAGCTTAGCGCTCTCACATATGCGTGATTAGAGCATACGACTCCAAGGTCATGGGTTCAGTTCCCAGGAAACACACAACTGACAAAATGCTTTCCTTAAATATGCTGTGAGTCGCTCTGGATAAAAGCATCTGCCAAATGCAGGAATGTGAATGCAGGCTGGTGTTTGGAGAACGTATGCTGGGCAACCAGCATCTCCACAGATGTTTGTGGCCTCATGTTTCAGCTGCGCAGTTGATATTACCAGCATACCATCCCAGCTAACAATTTTAGGTTGTAAAAACGTTTCCCTAAAGTTTTTATCAAGTAACAAAAATGTTAAAAAATTTATTTTGAATGTTCTAAAAATGTTCAAGATTTCAAGTTTTAGACCTTGTATTAACATTTTTCAAACATATTTTAATTCTGTAACTTTGTAAAACGTTCCACTAACAACTTAAGAAAAATATTTTTTATATGTATAACAAATAACGGTAAAAAAGTTCTACTAACGGTACTGCTAGAACGTTTTTGATAACGTTGAGAGAACTTTTAGAGAACTTTCTGAAAATGTTCACTGTTAGCTAGGATAGGTTTTAGCCTTTCGCTGTGAACGCTCTGAGAAAGAAGTTTCTTTTTATTGGTTTATGTCCTGGCAGAGATATTTTCCAGTAGATTTAAGTGGGTGGGAGGGAAAGAACCGAATGTTCAAATAGGTGGAAATCTGGATGAGTTTCTGAACTCATGAGCACAAACCACTGCCTTGCAAAGGCTGTTATTTTACTGATTTAATTCACCCATGTGTCAGATTCTCTGAGAAATGTTATTCCCCATATGAAAATAAACAATAACTGAATTAAAAAGGTGATTTTTACTGAGTCATTTACCACAAGCGTATTTTTAGCTGGTGACTCAAATCTCCAAAGAAACTGAACATTAGAACATTTGATAACTTTTTTAAATTCTGTATGGTGTCTGTGGACATGAAAGGCCCTCTGTGCTGTATGTCCACTCCCTTAATTCTTAAAGAGATAGTTCACCCAAAAATAAAAATAATTCACTCGCCCTTGTGTTACTCATAAACTCATATGAGTTGTTTTCGTCTGTGGATCTGAAAAATGTTCGGGACTGACTGAAGTTTTCCGTTCCGTTGTTTGCGAACATTCCCAGATATTCATGTGCCTTGTACGTGTCTTGTACTTTTTCTCTCATTTAAAAGAAACTGCACTGTTTAGAAACGTTTAAATGTTGACAATTTGAATAGACAATTTGTTTTCCAATCTCTGTAACAGGGTGAGGCAGGAAAGGCAGGGCCGCCAGGTTACCGTGGCGATGAGGGCCCTACCGGGCCAGAGGTGAGTAAAGCTACGTCTCTTGTGTCCATGTTTGCACCATACTCCTCTTCACATTTTAATGACATGATTTTGAATAAAGATGCAGTAACTTCCTTTATGTTGTTTGCCTGTGTGTTAGGGGCCTAAAGGGCCCAGAGGAGTCAAAGGGGCCCCAGGAGACAGAGGTCTGATGGGAGAGAGGGTGAGTTAGTCACTTACGGTACCTTCAGTTGATCTTAACCAACCAGATTCAGTTCACTGACTGTAATGTTGTTTCCTCTGTCTCAGGGAATTGATGGACCACCAGGAAATGGAACTGAGGGTTGCCATGGTTTCCAGGTTGGAAATGTCTCAATTCAACAAATAAACCCTGAAAAGTCATATTCAGTAGTGTTTAAGTGTTATGTTCTTTATTTCAGGGTTATCCTGGACCAAGAGGAGATTCAGGAGAACCAGTAAGTGTTCTGAACCTCAGGGAAGGTCATTTCTGTTTCAGTAGCACAGAGAACCCAGCGCGGTACCATGGTGATCAAGATTTCGCGAAGTAGGAAACGTTCAGCCAATCAGATTGTGGGTTAGACCTAGTTCTGGGGTTAGGGTGTTGCAGGCCATTTTTGTCACCCATTTCGGTCCTAAATAAATATTTTGGTTTACAGTGATTGGTTGACGGTCAGCATTTTTAAAATCTCATTTGCATCTAATTTTTCATTTCTTAGCATTTTGCTTCCACGACCAACCAAATATTACACGGTACGATCACGGTAACCATAATGTCTATTATGTTATCATGAAAATCAAAATAGTTATCAGATATATATCAAAATAATCTTTATATGTTATATGATTAATATGGAGTACATCATTAGTTTGATGTACTGTTTTTTTAACATTTTTATGAAACTCAATTGGTTTGATTCATCAGCGATTCATCAGCGATTCACACGGGTCTCACAGCAGAAGGTTGTTGTGTTGAGTTTGCTCATCACTAACAGATGTTAATTATCCAGACTGAAGCTTCCGACATTAGGAGAAGGGGGCTAATAAGCTGACACAGCAGAGAGATTCCCTCTGATCTCATTATTCTCTCTCTCTTTCACTTTTTCTCTCTCAAGGGTGGAAAAGGAACTCCTGGACCCAAGGGAGACGATGGAGAGCCAGGTGACTCAGGACTGGATGTAAGTTTTTTTTTGTGCTGTCCATATTATTTTCCTCCTCTTTTCTTTCCATATCCTAATCTGTTTCTCTCTTAAGGTAATGATACCGGATTCAATACAAGTTTTCATAGAAAATAATTTCAACCCTTTAAGTTAAAAAAAGTCACTTTCAAATCAGTTACATCTGGAATCTAGATTGTCAGCCATGATTAAATTCACACCAAAATCTGTAGCATTCTGCTGGTCATGTGATCCTGGTCTCGCTGTCAAATGTAACGTCTTTACTAGGTTACTGACCTGACTGTGGTGACATCACATGTAAATAAATCTGTCAAAAGCACAATTCATTCCTAATATGTACAATTTTTAAATGAGGAGAAAAATAACTGTTTCTTTTTAACTCGTTTTAAACTAGAAACAGTGTGTGTTAACCAAAGTGTTGGTTAACTATCTGTCTTGCTCTCTTGTGAGGCGGTTACACAAACATCACAGACAATTCTGGAGTCTGTCTTTACTTCATAGTTCCTGACCCTAGATTTGAGCCCAGACAGCTGTTGTGTCTCTTGTTGTCTTGGTTACAAGGACGCCCAGTTCAAAAGTTGTGTGCTTTTTAAGAAGGCTGTATTTTTGTTAGACACCTTACAGACTCAAGTGACTTGAGAGGAGATCTTGTGATACGGATTTCTTCAGCTGTTTCTTATGAGAAAGTCTCACCTGGACCATGTTTTATTTTTCAGTTAAACCAGGTGGTGTAAACAGCTTCATTACTGATGAATGCCTGCAGTAACAAACAGAGGTCTGTTTTAGAAGTCAAATGACAGTTTTGGCATGGATAAACAAGAAGACTTAGTTATCATCACAGTTTGATATATAGTGCAGAAATATAGTGGAAGTACAACTTTGAGATGTTGTTTTGTAAAAGCAGACTCCTCAGCTGTTTAACATTTATAAACGGCCCTCAGACACTTTAATCCAACAGATGGATGTCTAACACTCTCACAAAGTAGCACTTTTTTAAGCAGAATTACAGGATTACACACAGTGCTGTTTTTCTGCGTCAAAGAGTTTGTGGTGACGCTTGCATCTGGTGATTTGATTGGTCCATTGTTAAACAGCAGTAGACTTTTCACCTCTGACATCACAACTTTGTTTCAAAAGAAGCCAATGAGAAGGTTTATTGCAGTGTTTTGAGAGGATATTAAAAGTATCTCCAAACTATTCTCCAAAGATCTATACAAACCCCTTAACCGAAATTTTAAACTTTGGTGTGTAGCGCGTGCAACATCTGTTTTTGCCAGGAATGATACCTCAGTACCTGCCTAGCAACAATGCAGAACATCCTAGCAACCTCCGAACAAAGGCCTAGCAACCTCCGAACAAATGCCTAGCAACCACCGCACAGCACCCTAGACCTGTGGCCTTTTGCACAGGTAGACTACTGTAATTTTTATTATGCCCAAAAAGACGTCTTAGTTGTTGTTATCTATCAGCGTATTTTGTCTTTCTACCTCAATGATTCTCACATAACACATGCGTTATATTAAATTAAATTCTCACAAACAGAATTAGAGTAAACAAATGATCATTTCACACTCTCTTGACCCAAACCGATGTCTCTCGAGCAGATTTATTCACATTTTCCTGCCCTGCGCGGTCTGTTGTGTTTGGATCCTTATTGAACCCACACATGTACAAACAACCCTCAACTGTGTTTACATTCACAAACATTCAGAATTTTCCCCAAAATAAACATCACTGTGTTTCTGGGGTGGTCAGAGATCCGCTGGTAGCTTGTTTGGGGTCATTGCTCACATTTATTCTCATTGGGAGCTGGATATCTTTTGGGAGTTGACAGGAAACTGATCCTAAATATCAGAGCTAATATTGTTGTCCAGCTGTGAGCTTCTGCAGTGGAAATATTTCAAGAAACGTCGCACACGTTCTGCTCTTTGATCTTATCTTCCGGGCCATTTGTGCATCAGCGGGATTAAAATTGCAGAACTTTCGTAAAAGTTTTAGTGCTTTGTTTTCGTACGATCACAACAGAGGCTGGATGTTGAGTGGTTTGTTTTATAATAAGAAAGTTTAAACTTCCCAATGGAATAATTGCGCCAGCAGGACAAACGCATGTTGCGAACTGCACCGTGAATTGCATGTTATTGTCGCAAAAGACAGTCTAACACCTGGAACATGCGTGTGGTAGAGTATGACAGAATGTACCATCAGTTTCATTTTATAATGTTGTCACTGTTTCGAGTCTTTTGTTTTTAATTCACGTGTTATACAATGTGAGACTTAGTAATCATTGGATATCATTTGTTTTATGTGGTTTGAGTCCATCTAATGTGACGAATTACTTTTCATTGGTCAAGTATTAATTTAGATTTGACCACATAGTTGCTTAGTATGTAAACACATTTTTCAACGCAGTTACAGTGAAATAACTATTGTACGGTATGATATATGCCATTGTGAATTTGCTCAGACCGCCCACCTCTATTGTATGAGAGATTAATGTTCTGTTATTTTAACAAAGAGGTGGATCTCCTCCGTAAACACATAACACATGTTTTTATCAAAGCGCCGAGCTCATGTTTAATTTCCATCAAAGCGTTTCAAGCCGCTTCATTTGCGGTTGTACATTTGTGGTTTGACGCAAAATGGCAACAAGTACATATGCTCTCAAGCTTCCACCTCCAGTCATCTGGAGTCGATTTCTGGTGATCTAACGACCAGACTGCTTCTTTACTCATCATCGTGTTTGTCCTCGTTCATACAAAACCCAAAACTTCATAGAAGCGGAAGAGCTTGTGTAAAAGACTTGTCAGTCATGGACTGTCGGCAAGTTGAGATTCTTTCTGAAGAAAATAGTTTTTAAGAATGAACGTGTTTCCTTCTGTCACGCTCTCACCAGCGGAGGAAACTGGGATGCTTTTTGTGTCTTTGTTTGTTTTTTAATTTTGTTTATCACGCTGTGATTGGCTGGCCAGACTATGCTGGTTTGTCAACACGCAATAAAAAAACACTCATTACAGAGCATGGAATGTTAGAAGTAATCCCACACTGAGTCTCATTCTTGCTTGTTGACGTTGTTCTGTGCAGATTGTGGCCCAAAATCTGTAAAATTCTATACATGGGTTTTAAAAATGGCAAAAAAAAAAACAGATCTGAGAGTTCTATACTCTTACATGTAGCTCAAAGCACTATCACATTTTTTTAATTTCGTACACTTACCGACACCAGAATTGGCATTCACACACTTCTATTGGACCTGATTCACTAAAAGATGATGGGATTGAAGAGAGATCAGCTCCCAGTGTTCACAAAACCTCACACACACAATATTTATGATAATGAGAAATGAACTCTTGTGTTTATCACCTCTCTGTAATTCTTTGCAGCTGTTCATGGAAACTGCTCATGAGCTGGTGCTCATTTCAGAGGGCTCTAATTTAACTGCATAAAGACCCCTGTTAAAGTTTTGAGTAGCTTACAATACATCCACAACACTCATATAGACAATGGAAAACATAAACGTTCAAAATAAAGCAACGAGTGACCGTGAATCCAGCAGTAATGATTAACAAAACTGCAGAGGTTGTAAATGAAATCTTTACAAGCGAGTCCTAAAACGCTGCCCGAGGCTCTTTGTAATACAGAACATGTCTGAAAGAAACAGAATCCACATTGGAAAAGCAAACACTCAGGCCTGAATGTGGAGCCATGATTGGATGCAGACTCATATATGACTGAATGTATACGATATAATGTTTATGCTATGGAACGGCCTTTATCAATCACACAGAGTGTTTGCATGAGACACGCACATTTTGCTGCAGATGTGTGTAAACTGTTTGTACAGAGTGACTTTTGGATTGAAGATTCTCTGTGTGCAGATTTATGTTAACACAGCATTGAGCCCACATTGGCTAACACTCTCTAAAAGTTATCAAACATATTGTTGCGAGTAATGTTAGCAGAATGTTAACATTATATATCCTGTGTCAAAAACATTATTCATAAGTTGTTAGTGGAACATTTAAAAAAACTACAGAATTTAAAAAATGTTTAAATAACGTTCTTATAACCAAGCAATAATGTGTAGACTTGCAGGAGATTTATGGGTGGGCTTAAGTCTTTTGACAACCAATCAGAACACTTTTAACTTTTTGGCAGAATTTGACTCTTTTTCTTTTGGGAAAATGTTAAAATTGGATGTCTGTTGAATCTGTTTTGGTGGACAGTGAGTGTTTATATCCGGCATGTTTTGTGTTTCCTGTTTGGGTAATCTAGATCAGATGTTTCCAGGTGATGCGGTCACTGTAGCTGCATTTGTTTGGAGCATGCATAAACATTGCATACATGTGCTGCATTCTGTTTATTATACATAATTTTCAGCCATTTACCTTTTATTTGGCATGACTTGCATCATACATCATTATACTGTAGTGACATCAGTGTATTTTATGTTTCTGTAAGTCATTTTAATTAGCAAGCTCTGATATAACGGCATGTATGTGTTTTATGGAAGCCTCTGGCCTCCTGTATTTTCTCAGGGCCTCTTCTCACATCTGTAGCACATAAAGGTGCTTTCCTAGTGTTTGTGTTGTCTTTTAAAAGATCCTGCTTTTCTGCTCACCAGGACTGTTAGTAAATGTTTTTGTGTCCTTGTAAACATTTGAGTGGGCTCCTCCGGCCTCTCCCAAACCCAAGGGGCCCGTACTTAGCTCTGTATCTGTCAAGGTAATGATGGAGAGGCAGAACAATAATGGCATGATGGCATAGCTCAACCTCGTCCCCACTGTGACAGTTGTCGGCTTTGAAGTGCAGAATTTAAAGGTAATTGAAGCAGCATGAGAGAGATGGATTTAAAGGAGACAGCTGGTTAGTGTTAACTCACCAGACTAACCATAACCTGGCACATTAAAACCAACTGTGAACGTCTCTGCGGGGTGAAGGATCTAGAGGCCAGAAAATGAATAACAAACATGTTTTTATAGAGAGAGATTGTTGTCTTCTAGATGAAGGTCTTACATTTTGGATGGTGGATCATAATGTTCAACACTTACACAGTAATGTTAACAGTGGTCGAGCAATATAGTTTTGTTTTTTTAACTGATGTTGATAACTAGAGATCAGAATACAACATATTGTTGATATTCATAATACAATTTAATAGCAGATGTAACATGAGAAATTAAACACTCATTTTACCTAATATTTCCTTTTGATTAATTTATTAGAGTTTTTTCTTTGAAGTCTGGGAAACTGAAACATCAGGGAAACTGATGTAAGCGGAGCGCAATCTAATCTGTAACTTGTCTGTTATTTCATTGTTTTAACTAAACTAAATGTTCATATTTTGGGCTTCACAGAATGACAGACCGGGACCACCAGGAGCAAAAGGAGCCAAAGGCCACAGAGGACCTGAAGGAAAATCTGTGAGTGTAAACACACGGTTCTTCAAAGCATTTCATACATTTAGACTTTTTCACTGTGTATTTTTCTATTGGACTGCACAATGTGTTTATGATGAAAGCTGTCATTATTTATTATATAGACCACAGATCCATATCACAAAACTCTACTGATTCATATTTACCAGTAATGGCTGGAACTGATTCAGGTTCTCCAGTAAAGGCTGGAACTGATTCAGGTTCTCCAGTGAAGGTTTGAACTGATTCAGGTTCTCCAGTGAAGGTTTGAACTGATTCAGGTTCTCCAGTGAAGATTGGAACTGATTGCTGTTCTCCAGTAAAGGCTGGAACTGATTCAGGTTCTCCAGTGAAGGTTTGAACTGATTTAGGTTCTCCAGTGAAGGTTTGAACTGATTCAGGTTCTCCAGTGAAGGTTGGAACTGATTCAGGTTCTCCAGTGAACGTTGGAACTGATTCAGGTTCTCCAGTGAAGGTTGGAACTGATTCAGGTTCTCCGATTAAGTTTGGAACTGATTCAGGTTCTCCAGTGAAGGTTTAAATGAACACCATTGTTCTGCACCATTGTGCTTATGGCAGCATCCTGGTGTTCTGTACATGTTACACTTGTATTGTGGATCAGTAAAACATCAGTGAACAATCAGTGAACTTGAACTCTAAAAGAATCGCACGGATTTAGTGCGGCCCAAAAGACCAAGAACCTTCAGTTTCACCTTTCGTTGAGAAATACTATGGAATGTGATCAACAGATGTGAAACAAACATTTCGATTGCCAAACAAAAGTTAGCCAGGAAAAACAATTTTATTGTATTCTGGATACAGTATCAAAAATCAATCATCATCGAGTCCATCTGACACGCCCACTTAAGCTCAGGAATGTCTAAACCCAGTTTCTCAAATCTCAAAACAAACTCCACAATGGCAAAAGAAGGCAGTCAAGTACATTTTAAAGTTGACTGGAAATAACGCATTTTTAAAAACAAACAACAAAACCTGGACACTGCACAGAGAAGTCGGTGGTAGTTTACGGGTGTATTTTGTAGAACAGCGTTATGAGTTATGAGTGTGTGTGGGAAGCAATGTTTCTCCCAGGCTGCAATTTTGCAACGTTCCTCTTTGTCACTGGATCCAAAGAGGAGGAGACAGCAGTGTCTCAAAAATGCTCTTATTTGGAAAGTGATTTCTAAACCTGGGCCTCTTGACTTTGCTCTGGTGGAGCTAGAACTGCGTAACACGTATGAAAACAAAGAATTACCCTCATGCAGACCTGTTGATGTTGGTCAGTACTGGAGAAGTCCTATTTCAGTTTGGTATGTGATTTCATGTGTACGTTGTTCGTCTGATGTGTCTTCTTTCTCCTGCACAGGGACCACCAGGCCCTCCCGGACCTGCTGGAGCTGATGTGAGTGACTTTTAATTTGGATCAAAGAAATAAACTGTTTGTGCATACTTTAAACGTGCAGATCAGCGCAAAGCGCGCCGTATTGGATCTGATCTGATGTGAAACTTCCAACACAATTTCCTGCATGAAAATCCAAGGGAAAATGTGAAGGGTGACAGTGTTCCTGGTAATAAATGCTTCTGAATGTTCCACAACTCATATTCCATCAGTTTGTGAATTCTCCATTGTTGGAAGGAATGGAAATCTTAAAGGCCCAAGCACATACCACAATAGTCTGCTGAATGCAAGCATTCTTTTATGGCTTTGCTCCAGTTACGAAATGAATGACTAGAAAACGGGAGAGGGGTCATGTCACACATTTATTTTATCGTTCATTTTTCCCTGAAGTTCGCTTATCATAGTAATAATAGTAGGTTTTTGTGCCAAAGAAACAGTCCTAATTTTATGGATTATGACAATTTTCCACTCTCTCTCTCTGACTCTTAGAAGTAAACAGGCAGTTTTTTGCTCACTGAACTATCCATGCTAAATGTGCCACATGAACCATTAAGTTTGATCAGGGAGTACACAACTGTTCTGTTCTAAAATTTGATCCTTCAGAAGGATATTCAGAACAGGTGCTGCTATTCACACAGCTGTGCAGCCGGTTTGACTCCAGATTGACTCATTTGTTCTTCTAGTGTTTAGGAGCAAACAGTAGCATCTGAATCTCTTTGTCTGTTTCGAAGAGATTCAGAGTTTCTCACTGTGACAGAGCAGAGCTACGCTTCTGAAAATCACAGGTTAATTGTGTATGTCTGTATGTCAAAATTTGAAAACAGATTTTTTTTAATTTCCGCTTCGTTTGACTAAATTACATATTTAAACTCGAAAGTTCACTCAAAGGAGTTCTAAACGTTACAGTATGTGTTCATACTATAATAAATTGTTAAGTCTAATTATCTAAAAAAAAAACAAAGAAATTCGATTCCTCATAATTTGAGCCCTTTATCAGGAATCGTGCATTCATCCTGTCGCAACCGGAGGGTAAAAGTGTCTTTGCAGGAATTGCGAGTCTTCAGGGAGCAACTGTGCAAAATGTGCTGCAGAATTTCCTGTAATTAAACCAACATGGACCGTGTGGCTCCATTTTGTGCTACGAAATGGCGACAGAGAGAATCAGCTGCAAAAGCAGTTTAGTCTCTGTTGGGAGCTCAAGTCTGAGTCACGTTAAGGTCTCTCGCTCACTCTGTCCCTCTCTCTCTTTTCCTGGTAGGAATGTGAAATTCTGGACATCATCATGAAGATGTGCTGTGAGTAGACCTGTTTTTAAGATGTTCTGATTTACCTGTGAGTCATTCGGAGAGGTGCAGTGACCTGCAGGGTCTCAGTGCCTCCTTAAATGGCGGCCCGTCTGTCGCCCACACTAATTTAACACTGTTAAGCAGACACATGTCACAATGACACAGCAGTCCTCTTAGCCAGCTGTTTTCAGATCAGTCACAAAACTCCTCCAACCAGTAGAGCAGATTTAAAAAGGTCAGACGAAGCCTGGAAGAAATCAAAGAGAGTGAATAAAACAGCATTTTATGTAGGTCACTGGGCAAGTGAACCAGACAGGGTGATAAACAAAGACAGGCTGATCTGTCACAAAGCACTTATTATGGCTCCTTAAATCAATAATAAAAACACAGACATGAAACACTGATTGACTTACTGTATTAAATGTCACTGCAGAGTAAACCTTGTCAGGGACAACGGTCACATACTGTTGGTTATTAATCATACAAAACTATTGGACTACAGAATCCTGTGATTGGCCAATCAAAATCAAGTATTCCAGAGAGCCAGGAACACGTGGTTATGCGAGCACAATAACCCCCATTTATATGTGGCCCAAGCTATATTTTTAATAATCTAATCTAATTCTACAAAACACACATTTTTAATTAATCCAATTCATTTCATCTGTTGATTGTTGTGTTTCTATAACCCATGGTGGATTCATTTAAATGCTCATTTTGTGCAGTTTTATCCTAAATATTTGTTTTGGAGGTTCAAATTAGATAATAATTTAATATCACCATCTGGGCACAAGAGAGAACTGGAAAGAAAACACACATGATTTAAATAATAACAGCTCGGTGAAAAAACAGTTCACATTCATTTGAAAGAAAGCGATTCGGCAGTAACCCATTTAATGATTCATGGGCTGCTGTTTTAAAGCGTAAAATACTCTCACATACACAAACTTGATGTCTCTGGCTATCATGCGTGAACACCCCTTGGCTTCAGTTCTTGTAACCCTGTGCATTCATCTCAACGTGATGTTGTAATTAAAGTGTTGTTGTGTCAGTTGCTAATTTAAAAAAATGAAAGTTCTCATGGAAGATGAAGCAGCAATTTTTAAATCGTTTAATTTGTTGTGTGAAATGTACTGTGTCAAAGACCCCAGGGGCTCACAAACAGCAGATAAAGTACCCTAAATAAAAAATATCCACTTTATAGTTCCAGCCCACATGAGGAATAGAACCGAGCGTTCACTTGAGATAAAGCTGCTTTGTGTCCAGTTGTAAAACATATTTTTCTTCCCAAACTGAACATTAGTCTTGATGTGTTGCCTAGTTTTGTTTCTCTTGTGACTGTTGTTTGCAACCACAGATTATTAAGATATGCAATTACTTGATTGTATTGCATGTAAAACAAATTTAACTTTAAAAACAAGTTTTTTACACATCATTTCTCTCTCTCTCTCTCTCTCTCTCTTGCTTTCAGCTTGTTGTGGTGAGTATCAAGACTTGGAAGTTTTTTATTAAAGAAATGTTTTGTGTTTTCATCTTTCTGCCATACTGTCTTCTTTACATGTGTGTGATTGTTTTCTGTCTGTTAAGAATGTAAGTGTGGACCCCTGGACATCGCCTTTATTGTGGACAGCTCTGAGAGTATTGGAGCTTCTAACTTTGCCATCGCCAAAGACTTCATCATTACTTTGATGGACAGACTCAAGTTAGGACAGGTAAGCTACCTCCCTGTGTTCTGTACAAAGCCCCTCCCCCTGTGAATGTTTA
>JAZGTI010013677.1:0-14668 GCA_036877585.1 Botia kubotai
CACACACACACACACACAGACAGACAGAAATACACTCACACTGAAACATACACACACAGACACACACTCACACACACAATCAGACAGAAATACACTCACACTGAAACATACACACACAGACACACACTCAGACAGAAACACACTGAAACACACACACACACACAGAAACACATTAACAGAGACTTTTACACAGAGAGAAAAACCCAAACGATCGATCTCAGAGAACCAGACATGATTCCATTGAGAACAGCTCTGTGGTCACACCACAAAATTCACATCCAGCTCAAAAAAACACATTATAAACGAAGACTTCATGTTTTATAAAACACACAAACTGTCCATCAGCTTTAACTTCTGCTTTACTGTAACTGTGATGTTTGATTTCTAAAAATCAACCTGACGGACGAGTGCAAATAATTTTCACACCACAAGCTCGTCAGTAGATCTTGTATTGAACTCAGAATATTCCAGAGTAATTATGCTTTAAAGTGTCATTTTGTGTGAAAACCACCATCATTATCCCATTTTAACAGCGGCGAGTCACACAAAATGAAAGCAGAATCAGAATAAAGGAGCTCTCATTAAATGACCAATTATCAAGATCCTATTACACACAATCTGAAAATCCGACGCAGGCACAACTGACAAAAGACAGAATCAGAAAACTAAAGCTGCCATTCCCCCTCCCTCCTCTACTGACCCCCAACAGGAAGTGGACACAGGAAGTGAGTATGTATATGAGTATACTGCGGAATCGCCACCGATTTATTCTGTCAGGTACTTCCTGTTTCTCTGGCTGGTCATGTTCCCTTCAGTCAATAGCACAACTAATAAATCACTGTCCACGACTACAACAGTGTTATTTAAAAAGTTTACTTTCAGAAGAGTGCGACAGCATCAATAAGAGACCAAATGTATTGATGTTTTGAAAATAGGTTGATTCTGGGTCACTTAAAATTATATTGAGTACCTCACAAAACACTTTGCAATTCTGACCTTTTCTCCAGCGTTTCCATCATTCCTCAAACCAGCAGCGCTTCGATTTTGTTCGGCATCAGTGGTTCACACTCCTGCTGAAGAAATAAAGTCGCTGTAAGACATGAGGGCGAGTAATTGATGGTGGAATTTTGATGAACTGTCCCTTTAAGACTGCAAGAATTCTGGCTCCAAGCAAAGTATTTTTATTACAAAAAGATAGAAGAATATAACGGGTTTATTGTCAGCGTGTTAATGTGCCAAAAGCATATTCAAAACTCCACTTTTATTAAAACTTTACTTTCTTCTGCTCAATTTAAAGGTGTGGGCAATATTTTCCAGAAACATCTTTTGTTACGCTGGTTGAAAGTCTCTTCACATCCTGATAACAGTCACTAAGTAAATATATATCTTCTGTGGAAGGTGCAGAAACATAAAATGTTCATCCAATCAATGGATTTGGTCTGAATGCAATGATAGGATGTCCTACTTGGCTGTTTAAATATGTATTTGCATACCTGTGTGCTTCCTGCTCAGACAAACAATTTTCTGTCATCTGTGTTCCATTGGCTATATTTGTTCATGTGTTTGGAGGAGGCGTGGCTTTGTAGAGCGCTCTGATGGGTGGGCCAACACTCTGAAGAACAGTAGCAATTAAAACTGTATTCAGTTTAAAGACAGAATACAATATTACACCTCATAAATACAGTAAGATTTGATTAGCAATCACAGAGCTGCAGTTCAAATAAGTTAAAAAAAAAAAAATATTCAAAACAAACACCCCATCATGCCAAACCCACACAATCAAATCAGCATATAAAATACTGTCCAGCTAAACATCTGTTCACAAACAGATCTTACAATGAAACTAAACATTATACAGTACACGATACAGTAGACACTAAACCCAAATACAGTATACACTATACGATACAGTATACACTATATACAGTATACACTATATACAGTATACAATATATGATACAGTATACACTATATACAGTATACACTATACGATACAGTATACACTATATACAGTATACACTATACAAATACAGTATACACTATATACAGTATACACTATATGATACAGTATACACTATATACAGTATACACTATACGATACAGTATACACTATGTACAGTATACACTATACGATACAGTATACACTATATACAGTATACACTATACAATACAGCATACAGTACACTTTCTTCAACAGAACGGAGTTTAACTGTAAAAGTAACATGATCCAGTGTCTCAACATTACTCTGATATCTGGCTTCTGATTGGTGGCCTGAACACAAGACACATTTAAGACAGATGGGTGAATCTCTCCATATGTTCAGTCTCACCTTTAACCAGCCAATCACTGAACAGCAACCTTTGACCCAACAGAGACGAAAGTGTTGCACGAGACACAGTCATGGCCTCCCACCTGCCTGTACTATAATATGTTGGTAAATCCCTCTGCTTTAAAATCCATCAGGTCCCGCGTGCGAGTTATTCTGGCCAAGAACAGGAAGAGATGAACAAGCTGTCATTGTGATGAATGAGATGCTAATGGACATGATTCTCCAGGTACATCACAACTCATTAAATCACCCCTAAACAAACACACAGTGTTTCTGTTTAAGTATGTGTGTTTCTTTTATGCTTTAATCTCTTTGGTTTGTGGTCATCTACAATTGTTTTTGAGGTTTACATTGGTCTCTGCTTTCCATCACTGTTGATTTACAAAATAAATAACTGTGCAGAAACATATTGAATTACAGTTAATGAAGCATCACAGGTTATGATTAAACAAGAGAAGTGAAAATGTAAATCTAAAGAAACTGTTACGCAGTGAATAGTGCCCGAGATTTTGAAGCTCCAAAAAGCGCCTCCATCCATTGTAAAAGTAATCCACATGACTCTCTTTTGTTAATAAACGTCTTTTAAAGCGAAACGACACATTTGTTAAAGAACATTATTAATATTTGGCTTATTAAGCAATCAATACATCACATATACATGTAAACAAATAGATCGGAGCGCTAAATTCAAATATGGCGACACATTGATAACGTCGAATCCCGCTGGTTTTCACATCATTTTTTGTCACGATGCAAATAACGGTTGGTCACATGACATGCAAGAATCACAGAAAGTCATACACACCTAGGACGACATGAGGGTGCGCAAATTACATGAGAAGGTGAATTATTTCTTTAACAGCAACTCACCCAGTTTGAATCTCCTGCAAATCTGAGTTCACAGGAACACTGTGGTATTAAACTGGTGACCGATCTGAAACAGGTCAGTGATCCAGAGAGAGGGGGAAAAAGGAAGTAGAAAGAGGAAAGGGGGCAGATGGAGAGAGAGAGAGAGAGAGAGAGAGAGAGAGAGAGGCCCTGGGGTCGAGTCCTGGAAATGGCTGAGCTGTTCTACTTAAAGATCTTTAAATAGGAGCTGTGTTTGAAAGATCTGCCCTGTGATGCTCCTCAAGACATCATCACTCACCCCAGGAACAGCAGCAGTACTCATGAGAACACACACACACACACACACACACACACACACACATACACACACACACACACACACACACACACACATACACACATACACACACACACACATACACACACACACATACATACACACACACACATACACACACGCACACGCACGCACACACACACACACACACGCACACACACATACACACACACACACACACTGCTCAAATAACACACAGAGTTTGTGATCAGAATTCTTTCTTTTACTGGCTGTTCCAGAATGATGACGCTCTTCAGATGCTGAAGTTCAAAAGACATTTTTACATGACGTGCGTTTGGCAGATGCGTTTATCCAAAGTGACTTACAGCGCATTTAGTTTGATCAGTACAGGGGCTTCCTGGGAATCGAACCCGCAACCTTTACACTGCTAACACGATGCTCTACAAACTGAGCTACAGAAACACTGCAGGACCTTTTCTAATCAGCTGGTGGATGTGGACTGTGGCCAAACTCAATGTTTCAGAGTAATGGAACACTGGACCATCTCCAAGTCTTATCCTGAATATTATGACCTACAAACTCAAAGAGTTTCTTAAACTGTCAGTCAGGTCACAGCGAGTCCTTCATGCTCTTTGTTCTTGCGTTATCTACTATTGAAGACACTGTAAATCTACAGCAAGCAAACGCAACTGTGGCAGGTTGTTTAAAATGACTCTTCCTGTTTAAACGAAGCAGGTCAGTGTAACACTCGGCATGGCATCTCTCAGGTTTAATTCAGTCTTCTCTCATCAAGTAAGTGTTGCTATATCGATATATACCGTAAATGACTGCTAACTGTATCATTGACTATTAAACCAGTTTCTCACATAGCTGCTGATGTTAGTCTCTTATATGACTTTTTACATGACGTGGTAAGTTCAACTCTAATCAGCAGTATGTTGCATTTATCTGCTCAACATTTATTATCTGGAAATACGCTATGAAATACAGTAAGCAGGATTAAGTCAAGAAGTCATTATTGCAACCATTCCTTTAGGGTGACAGAAGATATAAGAGTTTATTTTTTGATAATGTTTCCTGTTTAAAGCTGCAATCTGTAACTTTTGCCTCTCTATCGTCATGCCTGTTTAAAACATAAAACTGCAGCTTAATTTATGTACTTTATGTATGTTGAAGTCAAATGAAGCCAAACTGATATTTCACAAGAAATCAAACCCAACAGCTCAAATTATAAATGACTATTATAAACGTATGTTAAGTATTAGGGTACGGTAAGGAGATCGTGTTGAACACTGATCTGTTATGTACTTGTTTAATAACTGATTTTTGTTTATTTTCAACCTAAAACGTACGGATTGCAGGTTTAAACATCACAGTCTATGTTAGTAGCACTATTCAGTATTGACACAGCATTGATATAGAACTCTCCCATTGGCTGAAAAAATCATTATGATAATGAAGCTCAATAACGGTTATGGGATTTTAATAGCTAAAACAATTTAATGATGAATGAGACGCACACAAAATGAAGAGTCCATCACTACCAAGCTAACAGGGAATATTCCCAGAACATTGACTAACATTCTCTAAAAGTTCTCTCAAAGTTATCAAAATTTTCTATCACTACCATTAGTAAAACATTTTTAATGTTATACATCCTATCGTAATGTAATAAGTTGTTAGCGAAACATTTAAAAAATGTTTGTTTAAACATGTTTGTTAATAGAAACGTTAAGGAAACAAGCTAAAATGGTTAGCTGGGTAACTATCAGGATAAAGGCTTTGACTGAAGGTCTATCAGATGAGAAGGAGTCTAGGCGTTTCTTTGTGAAGGCTCTATGAAGTCTAAACCCAGATGAGTGAAGATGTCTTCTTCTGTATGAGCAGATAAGAAGGTCTTCTGTGGAGAGATGAAGAGAGGAACAAAGACATTTCAGACACAACACTGATAAGTGATGTCACAGCGAGACAGAATCACTGCTATGGCACATTTAAAAGGTCATGTGGATGTGATAGTGCGATTGTTTAGGCTGCTGAATGTGTGTGTTTATATTGAGTCTCACTGATGATGTGTCTCAACACATTTAAAATATCTGCCACCTTTAGTGACAGAATACAGAAGATGACGAGACATTGATATACTGTATTAGGGATGAATCATATATGATTGTGTAAATGATCTATAGAACACTGTTGAATTTACTGTAGCTCACAAACAGACATAATGCAACATGCACAGGCGCAGAAAGCCGGCATGCATCACACCTGCCACAGAGCACTGAATTCAGTATATATGAAAGAGCAGGACAATTTACGGTCATTTAAAGACATGCAGAATCTCATCTCAATCTCATAGCTGTATGGTTCCATAACATCAGTGGAACCTTTTTTTTAACCAAATGTGTTTTTGTTTTACAAATGTTGTTTGGACTATAAGAAAGGCATAAGGATGTTTTGAAGAACCTTTGACTACATAGTTCATTGGGGAACCAAAATGGTTCTTCTACGGCATCGCTGTGAGTAACCTTCAAGAACCCTTCAAGAGTGCAACAAAAGATCAACATTTTTTCCTTTAAATCACAAGCACAATAAGATGACAAACGTATGAAGAAAGTGAGTGTGTACTCTGTGTTGACTCTTTTATAACTTGTCCTCTAGTGGCCACACAAGAGAGTTGAGACAGACTTCCACCCCCACAATCCAAGAGCAGATTGACTTTCAGAGTAGGTCTGGAGACTGCAGGCCCGGTCACATATACTGACTTCACCCGTGAATCTGAGCCGTGCTCGGCATTAACAACCCTCCTGACCTTCCCGTTGAGTGCACTTAGAGACAAAGTCATTTCAGATGTCATAACTGATGAGCGAGCGAGAGAGAGAGAGGCCGTGCTCAGGGCGTGATGTCATGAGATGGTAAATGTCTCTTCTGGAGAGGCGTGTCTGACTCACCGCAGCAGTGATGTGGTGCCGGAGAACCTGAGAGCTCCACACACATCCTGCCTGCAGGTGAGAAAGTGGAGAACCGCGTCAGAATTCATCACAGGACGCAGAGAACACGCAACACATTTAGCAGAGGCGACAGGGCGCTGTGAAATCTCCTGCCAGGTTTGTTTTCCACAAATCAAAATCTGCAATGGAAATGAGGAGGGGCGTGGCCAGAAAAACGTGTTCAGGGTTTGAGGGCTTTCTGTGCCAATGTCATGACAAACCAATGAAAAACGTCATTGTTCATGCTGAGATATACATTTAAAGGGGGACTATTATGCATTTATTCAATGTCTTCATTTTGTTTTTGAGGTGCACTAAAACAGATTTTCATGTGCATGTAATTTCCACATATTTCACCTTATTGCTGCATCTTTTCACAGTCTGTCAAAAATGTGCTGTTGAGTTTCGGGTTCTATAAAGCCTTACCTTCTGAAATACTAAAAGGGCTCTGATTGGTTAGTTTTTCGTCAGCAGGCAACAACATTCTACTACAGTGGCTCTTCTTCTGTAGCCTTTCTTTGCATATTTACGGGGATGCGGTTTCTGTATGTCACAAAGTCGGAAAAAAGCTTTTAAAGAGAATATTGTTTGAGCAAAACTTACAATACCTAACGCAAAAGAAACCCTTTAATAAAGTTATACTCGATTCTTAATATATTTGTTTAATTGTATTTACATGACTGGTAAAAATAAGTTTTAAATTATGAGGTATTTGTTATTTCAAACAGCTTTTGGAAAATGTAAAAAAACTTAAACTAATGTTAAAAAAAACGTTTAAAAAAAATCAACAAATTATTAATATGAATCATTTCTTTATAAAAATACAAGTGGACGTATATTGTTACTGACCAAATGTTTAAAAACATTATAATGATATGAGATATTCTTACTCATGTCATCCACACTGAACTGAACATAGAAGCAATTCAACTTTACCAGTAGAGAATTTAGCCCAGTATAAACTACTCAACAACATACTCTGTTCACAAGGTTGTGTGTACTTGATTCTGTCTTTGCAGGTCAACAGACACTATGTGAATCATGAATCTGAATAATGAATCTGAATCATGAATCTGAATCTGAATCGTGAATCTGAATCATGAATCTGAATCATGAATCTGAATCGTGAATCTGAATCTGAATCTGAATCATGAATCTGAATCATGAATCTGTTTTGTGTTTCACATCAGCACTTCTGCAGAATTACACCAGCACATTCTGCATGTGATAAATCTAGAGCACTCAGGCTGCTTTTGGCAACCGCACTTCTGCCTAACTTCAAATTTTGCGCTCCGTTCAGCCGGATTTGATGAAATCTGGCAGCATTCGAAGAAAAAAATTGCCACTTAGAGTATGAAGAGCTGAAAGAGGCTGCAGGAGAGTTTGAGGGGATCTCAGCCTCGGCCAAATCAAGCATGATCCAACACAGCATCAAAGCCAAGCCTGAGAGATGCCCCGAATCCCTCCAATCCCTCAGATACCCCAGCTAACCATTTCAGACTGAAGAACGTTTTCCTAATGTTTCCAATACGTAACACAAACATAAAAAACTTTATTTTAGAAGTTTTAGCAACAATAAAATGTCCTGTTTTTTAGACATTGTATTAACGTTATTGCATGTATAATATTATTCAAACTTTTAAAAATTCTATGAATGTTACTGCAAGAACACCTTTGAATAACTTTGAGAGAACTTCTACAGAAAGTTAGCCAACGTTCTAAGAATGTTCCTTGTTTAGCTGGGACTCCACACGGGCATAGGTCAACACTAATTACAGCACAGTATATAATCTCCTCCAGCCCAGCAGCTTCACCCTGTGAACCTCAGAGATGTTCACACACACACACACACTGAAATCCACAGTTACAGATCCTCTCAAACTCCTGTCTGGATCCATTAGTCAGGCCCTATTCAACATCTCATTGCTTTAATGTCTCCTTCATACACCGTCACATATTTATTTGGGTTTAAGTGCAGTAATTCAGAATTAATGACATGGATCCTAAAAAGTCATTATTTTGTTATGATGCCGATCATCATCTTGTGTAAATATCTCGTCATAAACTCATGTGTTTATATACAGCACTGACTGTGTGGAGATGTTCCTATCTCGAAACGTAATTCTGAACCACTCGAGGCAACTGATCCGTCTTGCCCCTGCAAAACCACTTAGAGTGGTTGCTAAGGCGTTGCTAGGTGGTTACTTACTGCCCCAGGTCAAAAGAGCGCACCCTCAGGTCAGTGTAAATCTGACATTATTTGGCACATTTTTATCATTGATGTACAATAAAGCAAATAAAAAACTGTGCCATTAAAAGAGAAGAGTTATTTTAGTTCCCTTAAACATGCGGAGAGTTTAACTTATTTTAACTAACTTATTCAGCGAGGTTCTCTTCAAACTGTTGCTATAACACCTTCAACACACTGACGCTGCTCTATGAAAACACGCTTCTGTTTTTGACCGCTGGATCTTTCTGGAAACTGAGCGAGTGAAGATTATTTTATTAGAAGATTAAGTGTTATTTAACTGTACAGGTGTGTGTGTGTGTTTGTGTGCACTGTGCTACAGAAATAGCAGCTTCAGCCACAGTTATTAATACACTTGTCATGTCTTTTTGTGGCTCATTTTTCTAATTCTTTATGTTCTTTGTGTGTGTCAGATATCCTGTGGTCAGACATGCAGAGAGAGCTGGAGTACAGAGCACATACATCAAGACCTGCGAGAGACACACTAATCACACACCTGCACTCTGTGTGTCTGAAAGAGAAGCACACATGCTCGGCTTACACACTGAACACAGTGTGAGATTTCAGTCTGTGCATCTATGACGTCCCTGTGATGCATCAGATGACATTAGAGGAAGAACACACGCGTGTGTAAAACTGATGCTGTATCATGCAGCCCCCAACTAACAGTTTTAGGTTGTGAGAACATTTCCCTAACGTTTCCATAAAATAACAAAAACATTTAAAATGTTATTTTTAAAAGTTGTAGGAATGTCCAGTTTCTTAGACTTTCTGTTTTTTAATTTTGTAATGTTTTAAGACATTTCACTAACAACTTAAGATAATTATTTTGATATATATATATAACATTAAAAAAGGTCTACTAATGTTACTGCAAGAGCGCTTTTGATAATGTTGAAAGAACTTGTAGGGAACATTAGCCAACGTTTTGAGAACGTTCCTTGTTAGCAGGGCCACAGCTGGCAAAACATGAGCTTTTGTAGCAACGTAAACATCCGTTAACCGTTAATCTGCTTGATTTCACACTGGATCTAAATCTCGTCACACATTCCAGCAGATCTTCTCTGTTCTCTTCTGAATCTGTGTTTGTGAAATCATGAAACGTGAATCTGTCGTGCTGCATTACTGGTTTTGTCAGTGTGTTGTGGGTTATAATGATATGACCTGTGATGCGGTCTCTTCTAACAGCTCTATTATCATGAGTGAGACATCTGTGTGTGTGTGTGTGTGTGTGTGTTGTATAATTAGCGTTCACATATTCACAAACACACACGTTAGAGATGGAAACATCTGTCCTGGTTCTTCTTGGCCAGAACTCTCTATGAACTCATGCGTGTGCTGATGGATGACTTCAGAAATGTAACACATCAACACATGCCAGCATCCCAAAAGATCTCACACAACGCATAAACATACACATTAAGATCAAACGTACTCATAACACACAGAAACACACACAGACACACACTGCAAACCCAAACATGTGTGGCTTTAGTGTGTTGCTATGGTGTTGCCATGGTGTTTTGAGTGGTTGCTGACTACATATACCTCCAGCAACAATGTTAATATATGGGCTTGTTTTTCACCTACTGTCATCTGCCAGACAAACAAAAGTAACAGCACACAAGCTACTGCACAATTTCAGGCGTCATTCATGTTTGTGGCAAAAATGCTTCAGGCCGAGTTATCTGTAATTCCATGTATTTTGTTTTCTGTATTTAATAATTCTTCTGTTTTCTGTGTTTTATTTTTCTATGTAAAGCTGCTTTGAAGCAATGCAACATTGTGAAAAGCGCTATATAAATCACATTGAACTGAATTGCTTCTGTAACATTTCCATTAAGTAACAAAAACGTAAAAAAAAAGGAATGTTCAAAACGTTCAGTTTTAGACGCTGTGTTAACGTTATTTCATGGTTATAAGACCGTTATTCAAACATTTTAAAATTCTGTAATGTTTTTAAAACGTTCCAATGACTACTTAAGCGTAATGTTTTTGATTAACTGTTTATGACATACAACGTTAGAAAAATGTCCTACTAACATTACTGCAAAAATGTTTTTGATTTCTCAAAGTTTTGAGAAAACTTTTAGGGAACGTTAGCCAACTTTGTGAGAATGTTCCCTGTTAGCTGGGTGACTGTAAGTATGAGCTTTTTGGCAAACAGAGTTAATAAGGAGACAGCACTGAACACATCTCAAGGTGAACGCTGTGGCCTCCATATGGATCAAGGACACGAGCTGCTGTAAAATGGCACCAGTTTCCAGGCTGCAGACAGGAGAACAGACCTGCATTTTCCAAACCAAATCACATCAGACGTGTGCTGATTGTAGAGCAGTCAGACCGGAGGTCAGTCTGAGAAGGGAAAACATGCTTTTAAGACAGCGATTAAAACTTTTCTCAAACAAAACTCGCCACAGCAGATGGGAGCGATGCACGGTGCTGAAGTGTGTCCAGCAGAGAGCCTGAGGAAATGATCGAAACTCGTCATGTTTACCGTGACGGACTCGAGCACCAACGGCCAAACACTGTAGCTTAAAACCTTTCCCGCCCTCCAGAACAAGCGCTCAGTTCCTACATGCTAATTCTCACCACAGCTCATAGACACATTCATGCTGCTGTAACCAACAACACACAACAAACAAATTCACTCCAGTTAATGATGTAACACCCTAAAATCTTTCCTTTGACAAACACGGTTTCAATTTATAAATGAAGACTTATTGTAATATTTCTGTGGTTAAATTAAACATTTAATTAAAACGGTTTAATCATAAAGCAGCCTTTTGATTAACCAGGTTTAATTAAACGTTTAATTTTACCACAAAAATGAGTTTTCGTTTATGAATTATTTTTACTGAACAAACATTTTGTACCTCAGTTATTTTAAAATACTATTATGCTACTGCAGGTGACAAAAAACACACAAGATAGAATGCAGCATCCATCTGTACTGTTTTAATGAGTTTTTCTATGTAAACACGAGTTAACTGAACATGAGTGATGTGTCTTATTGTTTCACTGTCTCACGCTGTGTCGAGCTGTTTATGAACGCAAGAACGTGTCCCGTGTGAAAAGGCCTGCCGTACTCCACCCCAAACGCTCCCCTCACTGATTAATTGAGATAAATGAGAAATACAGCCTTGTTACTTTGTTTTATTTGACTCTATTTGTGTATTTTCACAGGCCGTTACACGGACTCAAGATGAGTTACAGCGCAATTAAACCTACCCGACGTGTGCAACAGAAACTTAGAAACATTGACCACATCTATCCCAGAATTCCTAGGGCCAGCCCCTCATAAAGCAGAGATATTGCTCTGGGCACTGTTCAGCTCTTTTAACTCTTATTTCTTTCTGTTTTATTGTGGGGAGGGAAAAGATTACCAAGCAGGTGATGAATTGAAAACTCTTTTGATTGCCCTTAACTTAATCTGTCTTTATTGCGGGCGGAAAGGGCTGACAAAGGCAGAAAGAGGAGAAGTCGATTAGTCTCAGTGTGTCTGTCCTCCCGCCTGAACGATTCTCCGCGCGGCCTTCCGCGAGGGAGGAGAGAAGATCGGACACTTCCTCGCTAATCAATCCCACAATTACTGCAGGCATTGTAAAGCTCTGGCGCTCATAAACGCAGTCCTATCACACTCACACACACAATATGGGCTGTAACATGTTTTATCTGACTAAACAGCATCTCCCCACGCCAAATAATTAAAGAATTGAGCTCATAAAGGTAAATTGATGTTTGAAGATGGCTCGGGAGTGAGCTTTGATCAGTCCGTCTGCAGGTGGACATTCCAGTCCTGGCGAGGAGCCAGCAAAGATCAGCAGCTATTAAAGATGAGGGAAAATTAACAAGCAAGAGCGGATAACATGCTAAACAAACCTCCACAGAAACTGAACGCGCTCCTTTGGAAGGTTTTCAGTGTTAAAGCTCAACACTGTGTCAGCGCTACTGCACTAAACTGTGAGCATCATTATCTCTAATTACAATCAGTGTTAGACTAGTAGCAAAACTACTAGTAGCAAAACTACTAGTCTGGTATAAAGACTGGTTAAGTTTGCAGTCTGTTCCACACCGAATGATCCGCCACATGGACACTTTAATTTGTTTTTATGTGCTGTTTAGATGCCGGTTATCTGAAATAGTTTAAGTTAACTTACGATACGCAATTTCTAAGAGGCTAGCAATAGCAAGCTAGTTTTAAAGCACAAGATCCCACCCTTTCTTCAGAGGGCACAGAGGATATAAAAAAAACTTTCAATCAGCATAACAAAAATGTTTCTGGAGGAAATATCACCACCATTTTACCGCCATACAATTACATATTCACATAAAGACTATATGGACTGTGGAATACTAGTTTACTGTACCTGCAACTCTGAGTAACTCTGAAGATTTGACAGCACTAACATGGAAAACTTCCAACCGAATCTCTCCAGTGTTTGTAATCTCGGCACAATTAAACACACAGTGTAACATTCAACTGATACATCATCACATATGTAGCATCAGGAGCACTTATGAGAACAGATCTGCTGAGAGGAAATTTAAACTCACATTACATCTCTCCAAACAACAAACAAACATTTTACCACAGCGCCACGTAAAACACAGCCTGACACAGTGAAGATAATGGAAACATTTGTTCTCATTAACAACACAGCAAGAAGTTCAAAATCTTTTGTTGCCTTTTTCTTGACTGATGCCAGTGATGTTCTTTCTGTTTGCTGTATCAGAGGCGGATCACATGCTGTTTAATAAAAATCAGTTTAGAGAAGACATGATTATATTCATCTGAAAACATGATTATATTCATCTGAAAACATGATTATATTAGCTGTCTCTGAACTGTAGTAGCAGCTCGCTACTAAACATACATTTGGATTCTCACTTTTTTAGTACAATCCCGCCTGTGTGTTAAAAAATATTCAGTTATTCATAATTTCTCATACTGTGTGTTTAAATGACAATAACCAGCAACAAGAAGTCCAGCGGGCCGGAATCAGATTTGAGGCTAAATAACACCACAGGGCTATTAAAGCCTATGACATTCAAAAGACAGCCAGTCAAATTCATGAAGGTGCACAGAGCTGCAGGGTTCAGCTCCATCTCTAATGAATCTCACCTGAAGCAGCTGATCGAGATCTTTAGCACTGACAGAAACATCCAGACGTGTGCTGGAGCAGATCAGAGCTGAACTCTGCAGATCTGTGGACCTCCAGGAACATGGAGACCCCTGCTGTAGATGTACTAGGGTACACACTGTATGCTATGCGTGATGTTTCCAGAAGATAAATGCATATTAAAGTGATTTTTTAGTCAATTCTCTGAAGCACTCACACTGCATGAAGATTCAGTTTTTTCATCTCCCTTTTCTTGTCGACGTCTTTTTAAATTCCTGCAGCAGAAACCCAAGAGTTCAATTACACAGTTTCTGTCTGAACATTTCTCATTGCTATTGTTCAGTTTAGACTCATTCTGAGAGACAGAAGGTCCTCTATCTGCCTTCCTAACGTTCCCTCAACAGAAGCTCTGATGATAAAACTAAATGAAGTTTCTCGGCTCTGCTGAAGCTTATACAAGAGGGTGGTGACGCATGTCATATCTGACTATTGTCCTGGATGAGGAAATGCCGTCATATTGTTTTAGCACCAAAATGCTTGTCTTTAAAAAGACTGTTGTGAGATGTAAGGTAGTGTGAGTGAGTGTGTGTGTATATGTAAGTGAGTGAGCGAGTTTGTGTGTGTGTGTGTCAGTGAGTGAGTAAGCATGTCAGTTTGTGTGTTAGTGTGTGTGTGTGTGTAAGTGAGTGAGCGAGTGAGTTTTTGTGTTAGTGTACAAATCTAGTTCGTTTAACACTATCGATGCAACTTCATGTCATTTCTAGCATGCAAAGGGTTAGCATGCTGCTTTCTGTCGACGCCCACTCATGAATAAACATAGCCCTACTCAAGCA
>JAZGTI010013678.1:0-14668 GCA_036877585.1 Botia kubotai
CGGCGGCGTGACGTCAAAAAGCTGGCTCCACCCACCTGTGCAGCTTGATCGGTAAATGACTCGCAGAGCTTTACAAGGACGTTCGCGTTCGCTTCTTCATTTGCTACGATGTCAATACTGGCAACCCACTTAAACATAAAATAAAGGTTTGTAATTCATGGTTTAAAATAAGTATTCCAAAGTATAGTAATAATACAAATGCACTAGTTCCGGTTAGACTCAACAGGTGTCAGTTTGAGCACACGAACTCATAAAGTGACTCGACTCTTGTAGAATAAGAATGAATGTATTTTGCTCACCCAGCCTTTCGACTTAAAATAATGCACACATGCCGACCCAAGAGCCCCCTTTCCTCCGTAAACGACGACACGGTTCGCAGCTGCCATAGCTTTTCTTCAGGGTGAAACGCTTCGGCAACGATGATGATGAGTATCCTCTCAGTGAGATGAGAAAGAAAGTGAGTGAGTGAGTGAGTGAGAGAGAGAGAGAGCGAGAGAGAGCGAGAGAAAGGGTGGGTGGGATACGCAAGCGCTTGTATAACGTGCAATGATTGGTTAATACTGTTTATCCGCCCATCATAGTAAATAAATAAAAGCATTCCTTTAAAAATATAAAACTAAAACATGCTTATTATAACTTACAACTATCATAATTTAAAAAGAAAAAAGAAATTTATGAAAATGAGAAAATCACTTTATTCTTTTCGACCAAACATATGCACAACGTTCATAAAAAAAATTCATGAAAATTCAATTTAAATTAGTTATTAAATTAATTAGTTACTAAATTAATATTATTGTATCTGAATAACTACCCAATCTACAAAGCACTATTACTGCTCTTTATGTGTGCCATGTAGATGTACAAAGTACAAAGTTCTCCCATCTTTTTTGCCAAGTCATGGTGATACAAGTTTGTCTTGTTGTAGCCTACAAGGTCAAAATAATTAAAAGGAGTATTCTAAAGACAATTAAGCCACACTTGACACTTTATTTTTACCCCAACACACATACAAATTTCACTTGCCTTCCTATAAATCAGATTACGTTTATCAATACTGGGTGAACATCATTTTGCAGAGTTCTCTATATTTCTGCTTAACATCTTTGTTGGTCCTCGAACCACATTTCTGATTGCCATGATTTAAGGCTTTGGATTAGGACTTATACACCACTCTCTAATATTATTTATCACTGGTTGAGGGTTCTGTTGTTATAGGGGTAGGGACTGTGTTGTTGCTCCAAGTCCAACAATAGACGTTGATCCAGGAACATGCCTTATTTAGAAAAAAGTGTGCATGATCACCACAACAGTCCACAACATAAAAATGATGAAATAAAAGATCATACCGGTAATGTTGTGCAATTGTATTAATTAAACATTGTTATTTCACCTATTTTAAACAAGCTAAATCTAAATCAGTACAAATGTAGCAACATAACGTTATACAACACTTTGTTTACTTCTGATTGTTTTGAATGCATTCAATGCACAGCTGATATGAGGTTAGTCTAACGGTATTTTTTTCTTTTATGAAAGAGCCAACATCTGTCTCCTTCCGTTTGTCTTATTGTTAGAAGACTTATAATCACCACAAGAGAGCAGCAAAGACCTGTAAAGAATCAGACGTGCATTAAAGCAGTGCCCATGTACTCGCGGTTTTATTATTGTGACGGAATAGGAAGTCCACCTGCCTAGCAAAAATATAAGAAGTGCAATGCATATATTGCATAGTATATGTATGTTCTATATATAACAAGTGTTGGGCATACTATAAAAACTATACATTATGCATTACAGCCAGATGGTAAGTGACAAAGATCACCTGTCTAACCATCTATGCTTTCACAAATGGACAGATGTTGCCTTTGCATCTTCAAGATGGAACTTCAGCAGCCTGGTGATGTGGTCTCAACAGGAAGTGTGAGTTATTAAACCCAAGAGAAGCATCTCTGTCTGAACCCGTGCCGCGTTTAATATTCATAAAACACCGTCTTCAGGCTCTGCATGTCCCCTGAGTGAGGGATAAATACTGAATACATTGTGTTTTTGAGAACAACAAGAACAAAAACAGTTTTCTTCATGTCTGCTGTATGACAGTCACCATGTCAGTATGTCCATGAACTGCCAGGCTATGACTGTGACCATAACCATTATATAAATTTTAAGATTATTACTGTTTCAACCAAGTTAACAACAATTACAGGTTACATAGCAACATTAAATGTAATTTAGGCAGTAAAAATGTATCTTGCAAATTGAAAGATAAGTGTATGGAAATTGAAGAGACAATGTAAATGAGATTTAAAAATTAGTCTACTTTAAATTGTCAGTAAGTAAAAGTAAATAAAAACTTCCAGCACTTGGGACTTCAATTTCAAATCAAAATATCAATTTTTCAAATGACAATAGTTGAACATAACTGGATTAGAAAAAGGGACAATTAAAAGAATCGTAATCCAAGTTTTTATCACTATCCCAAAAAGCATTCATATAATAATTTAAACAACAACCTCCTGTTGTTGTTTGTGGTCACAAATATAGAAAAGAAACGTTTTTTATGAAGAAATGTCATGGGATTGGATCTGCTTGTCTTCGTCATATCTGTGGCCATCTTCATTTGTTTTATTGCATTATCAGGCTCATCACTAGCTGTCATGCCTGATAATAAGATGTCATGGCTGACAGTCATGCCACTGTGGGCCTCACAGTTATGAAATGGGATGAATTCAATCTAGCCTGGACGCCCACTGAAAATCTAAATGTCACATGGCAACTTCTAATCAAAAACTGTGGGAATATTATTACATATTTAAACCATCAAAAGTTATATTAGAAATATTTTTTGGTTTATTCATGAATATATGAGCTCACCTGCATTGCTTTAATTTTACAGCAGATTTCACATGATCCTAAAATAAAACCAAGAACAAAAATATAACAAATCTGATGCATTTTCTTGATCAAAATCAACACCTTAATCAAATATAAATGTGTTAGAACCGTTACTTTGAGTAAGTTTCTTTAGAGACTAAAAAATCAACTCAGAAAGTCCACAAAGGCCAGGGGTCAATCCCTTCCTAGTACATACTGTTCAGTGCAATTTTACCTTTATCTTTCTTATATTTTTAAAGTGAAAGGGATTTAGGAAGAATCTAGCCCTGAGAAATAATTCTTTCTAGAGATTTACAGTGTATCTCCTCTGTAGCACACTTGTACAAAATAACTTTAGCGGGTGAAGTTAGAAAATAAACCACATCATGGCCGCCATCTCACTCCTTCTCAGTCTTTCTCTTAAACCTCTAATTAACACATATTGGCCTCTTGCTGTGACGCTGTAGCAAAACAGATCCAAACAAGCAAAACATTTCTCTGGAGTTTCATGTGGTTGGCATAATCAACAGCCTATCTGAAGAGTTTTCTACAGCATGCACGGGGTTGTTAGATTACAATGAACTTGCTGAGCAGAAGACTGGAATCTCTTGCTGTGTGCAGTCGTAATGGGGCATGAAAACAAGAAAAGAGGGATACAATAATAAAAACAAGATTCTTTCTGCTGCATCTTAACAGAAACATTGGCCTATTCCACCCCTGCTGTTTTCTAGTGTACTTAGCCCAAAACCTACAACAATGTGTGCTGCCTGAGTAAACAATGTGTTCACCGTGTAATCAGACAGCAACTATTTATCTATTTTAACTTTGAACTTTCTTATAATCATTCCTATAATTGTATAATCATTTCTGTAGGCAAAAGTCTTCAGATTTACAGTTTGTGATTAACAACATTGTTGATGCTAAATATTATAATAATCTACTGCAATTAAGTAAACTCGGCTAACAATTTTAGGTTGGAAGAACGGTTCCCTAATTTTGTATTAATGTTATTTCTTGTTTTTACAGTACCTTTATAAAACGTTCCCCAACAGCTTAAGAATAATGTTTCTGATATATATGTTAAAATAGGTTCTACTAATGTAACAACAAGAACTTTTTTGATAACTTTGAGATAGTTTATAGTCAACTTTGAGATAACCAACGTTCTAARACTGTTCCCTGTTAGGTGGGAACCTGATCCTGTAACAACTGGCATTTCTCAACTAATCCCTGTATGATTTTCTAATGGGTCCATTTCTGTAAAATAGAGGAGAACATTATGTCCTCCTTTCTGACACTGTCCTTGCTAAACAACCCCCTTTATCACATACTATCACATACAGGTAGAGTGTTCATTAAATTCATAAGTGTCATGGAACAGGTTGGTCAAACGAAGCCAGGAGTTTGACAGATTTAATGAGTCCGCTGGCAAACAGTCAGATGAGGAGAGTCTGAACCTCAGCCGATTCATTTAGTACCCACTGTCATTCATTATAATGGGGGATTAAATTAGACTGACAGACAACAGGCAGCACAATGTAAAGAGTTGTTTATGATCATCTTGCACAGGATGCAAAAATGCTGTGTGTGTACAATCTGGGTGTATAACCTGTGATGGCTTTGAAAGTCTTTCTATAGCATGAATAATCTACATGAAAATACACAAAAGACGCCCCTAAACTCATACAAAGATTTTAAAGAACACAGTTTCTTTAACTTGTATTGATACAGTAACTTTTAAACGGATCAGTTCTGACTGTGCAGCCTATATAAGCAACTATTTTAAGCCTCATTGCTCCCAATGCAAAGATAACTTATTTTGCCTCCCCAATCATTTTGGTCAAATTCTAAGGCAGCATCTCATGCACGTAAATTCTTCAGTTTCTTTATGAATATTTATAATTAAAAAATAGTCAAACCTAAATATAAAGGTACTATGTTATTATTTATTATTAAACTTTATTATTAAAAATAAAGTAAATTTGAATAAAAATGTGACAATTTGAATAAATATTAATACTAACCTACTAGAACTAGCTGTAAGTTAAGCATTATTACTCTGGAGTTTCCGCCTTAGTAAAGTGGTTAAAATCAGTCACTTACACCATTGTTTCCCTTTAAACTGGCCAAACGAAACAGGAGGCAGCTATGGCATTTCTGGAAAGCAGACTAACCTGTGGCATCTCCTCACTGGTCGGTGAGTTGAGCAGAGTGAGATGGATCTGGGAGGCAATTAGGGTTGACATTCTCTGATGTTTGCCTGACATAGACTGCACACCTCTGAAGGTTCTCCTCCCTGGAGAAAGGTTAGAAAGCAAGTTAAACTTACTTCTTAATTCACTCCTACTACAGGCTTATCTTTGCTGCTCTGGATGACACTGACCCTCATAACAAACATGTCAGAGAGTTCACAGAGAGTCTTTATTGTCTTTCTGTAGTGCCTATGATATTTATCCTGCTCTGTCCCGGTTAGGATATAAGATGTGGCCATCCTAACCATATACAGCAAGTAAACTGCCACTACACGCACCACTTGCACATGCAGACTTAATCCTATTGCTAAATCTATATCATTTTGTCATAAACATTGACTGCAAAAAATAAACTCAGTTTGCACTATTAATGCATCACTTGATAGATAACCAAATGTAAATGCCATTATATCAATGCTTTATTCTCCTAAGGCTCTTTTCTCCACTACGATCATCAAAGGCGAGTTTTCGTCTTTGGTTTGCTCACAGGGGCCCAAAGACATAAACGTTAAGCCACAAAATGAACTTGAAACTGTTCAGCGGGGACAAGAACAACACAACAGCACAATGTTCTCTAAAGCTGCTTTGTGCTACTCAAATTAAAGTGACTTGACTTAACGTGACTTAACCAAATAACTACCTTGTTAAGAGTTTGTACTTTTGAGGCCATTGACTTTTTATCATCACTTTTGTTCTCAGTATCATCAGACATATCTAGCAGTCCTGCGCTGTGGACTCTCACCTCAGAACACTGACCGCCTTCCTGGTCCACTGGAGCTTCACTGAGCAGATCAATGGCCTCAGCCTTCAGCTTCTTTAGTCCTTTCATCCTAAGAAAACAGAAACATCTCTCCTCACAGCTGGAGAGAACTGCTGAGCTCATGACTCTGAGTGGCCTTTGATGGACAGATGAAGAGACGCGCATACCTCCCGTCAGAGAATCTCTTCTGCCTTGAAAATTCCGTACAAATTTTTGAAAAAACATTGCAGCATGTGTGGATATGCCTTTGATCTACCAGCACATTTCAGTTTATATAATTAATTTAAAGTGAAAGAATTAGGGTATGGGATAATCTTTTGCCTTTGATGTCTATGTAACTGAATTTGTTTTAAAATTTATAAAGGCGCTGAAAATAATTCATTTGCACAGTAAGATGCTGACCTAAGTGTCACACAGAAAGGAGAATGTTCAGCAAACTGAAAGGTAGGCTGAATGTTTGGAAATGTGAGTCTCTTAACCTTTTCCGCTTTTAAAGGTGCTGTAAGCGTCTGTTTTAACACCACGTCTTGACTTGTCTTTACTGTCTGATGGGTAGAGGTCTTGAGATCAGACCTGTCTCTGTGACAGTGCTAGACATGGTAAAGCGGAAAGGGTCAGTGTGACTGTGTAGTTTGGATATTCTTGTTCGTTGTTTGGATGTTCTTTTCAGAAGACATCCATCTAACAAACTGTAACTGAATTCAAGGCTATTGCTTAATTAACGTTTTGTTAATAGATAGAATACACCAACTAAATCTCTATAAATTAATCTGCCTTTTATTGCTATTGCAACATAAAGACAGTGTAGCACTGGCAATAATCCTAAGACATATAACCTGTATCAAGCTTACAGCTATAGCCTGTGATAAAACATATACACACATACATAATCTCTCAAATGTGTACTTGCCACACTAAGTGCTATAACAACAACATATATTTTTAGTTTGTCTGCAAAAACAAATGTTCTATTATCAAATTAGCAGCTGGTGCCAACAAGCATGATTGCTCTTTTGATACTCAAAGTAGCTCAGCTCAGCTAACTGTAGCATGCACAGTTGCAGCCAAAGTATTTGATAATGATTAAAAGCTCTTTTTAAGCAATTTATTTGTTTAATCCCTAAGGCATTTTCCTCTAAAACCCTTGAAGCATAGAAATATGTTCTTAGATCTATATAATAGCTCCATTTCAATTTCTTTATCCATGCAGGGTACAAGGCATATCTAGGCTATTATAAACTCTTCAGGTAATATGACCACAATAGCACCCAAATAACCCAGCTATCATGGAACGTTCTAGGAACATTGGCTATTGATATTATAGATATCAACAATGTTATTTTTAAGTTGTTAGTGGGACATTTTGAAAATGTTACAGAATTTAAAAAGTTTGAATAATGTTTAATTATGACATTGTTTTCATAATGTTTTTACAACCTCAAATTGTTAGCTGGGGAAGAAGTAGGCCAAAATTACATTCAACAAAAGTGTGTTGCCATGAATGTAAAATTACCTCCATCAAATCTCATCACAGCTCCACATTTGTCTTTGCATCTGTCATGCCGTTCCTCTGTTTTTGCAGAGGCGTCTCAGAGGTCTAGTACTGCTTGGTTAGCTCACAGCTGTGAGGTGTCTCTCACTGGACTTTGATGATGTTTTTTCTGCGTGTGATGTTGAACATGTTCTAAGAGCAGATCTATAAAGCACAGCACCACTTTGAAGCCAAAGTCGTGAGATTTTTTTTAAAAGACTCATCACACCTCAGATAGGGTTTGGATGTCTTTAATTAAGTGAGACGTCTCAATCAATTCCATGTTTTTTGCTTTCATCATCTTTGCCATTCCCCAGTGTATCATGCTAGAACGTGGAATGTGGGATATGACATGCATTTGCTCTGTACTAGGCTGACTATGCCCTTGCATGTTTGCGAGCGTTATTTTATTTGTTCCCCAATGATTTCTTTTGAAAGTTTATTGTGCACAGGTTTTTGTTTGCTTTTTCAAACTGAGGCATAATTCAAATTTATTTTCTGTGGTAACTGACAGCATGTCGATGTGAAGCTGTCAACAAAGCTTAACTTGTATTGAACCCTGAAACATTCATGTTATGCTAATTGGAAATCCTTTTGTTCATTTCTACTAGAGAAGATTTTCCATATTTATTTTTATCTTGAATTGATCACTTAGCTGATTGGTCTGTATAGCTCACATACTGATTATGCTTTTTTGCTGAGAGAAAATCAGATTTCAGGTGATTACCCACACGAGAATTACATAAACACATTCGATAATGAACAAATTAGATATAAATGGACTTTCGAACACTGCTGGCATCAGTGTGAACGTTACAAAGAGTCATTGCTAGAATCATTTAGAAAATCCTAATTTGCCTTGTAACAAACTGGATCTGCAATCAGAAATAGACATAAGGTTTGCGAACAATGCTCTTTAATAAACATACCTGCCTTCATACATCTTACGTATTCCAAAAATTAAGAAAAAAAACAGAAAAGTTTTACAATTATACGTTTTTTCACTTTATAAGTTTTTAACATTTTATTGTGGCAAAGGAATAAATAAAATAAAGTACTGTGAAGAACTAGCGCTAAAGGAAAACTATGGCAAGATCCTAGTTCCCTTGCCAGGATCCTGACATTCCTTGTGTTATATGTCAGAGCATGATGTCTAGATCCTGACTCAATCCTGGTCTTGGTTTATTTCAGGGTCCTGGATTCTTGCCTTGAGTTTTTCCTAGTTCCCTTGCCAGGATGTCTCCAGCATTAACCCTAGAGCGCTCCTCCGGGCCGTACCCCTCAGAGTCAACCAGATACTGGAGTCTGCCGCCTTGGCGTCTGGAGTCGAGTAGTTGCTCCACTCGATACGCCTCCTCGCCGTGAAACCAAGACCAAGAAGGATATGTCAGGATCCTGGCAAGGGAACTAGGAAAAACTCAAGGCAAGAATCCAGGACCCTGACAGTAATCTACTGATTATTCAGTAATCAACTGATTATTCAAGGCTTTTGGAAATTAATAACTTCATTCTCATTTCTCTCATTTCTCCAGAAGTATAACTGACCGGTGAAGTCCAGTTTAAAACGTACCATTACAGTCTTTAATATTATCCTATCTTACTTTGGATTTTACGACCATGACCAAGAATTCAATATACTAAGACACTGTACACTTTGTTTTTTTTTTACACTAAACTGTTTTAAGATATGGCCTTTACATTCACCATAAAAGCATTGCTGCAAACTGGCATTCCGCTGAAGGTGGATCTTCTGAGGGTGGAACTGTGTGTTTGAAAAACGAGACATGGAACGACGGCTCTGAATAATGTCAGGGGCCCCCACGGAAACTGACGCCTCAAACTGACTTATTTACCACACAGCTTCTGCCCTAACAGCCCCATAAAACATCCTCTCAAACCAACCTTGTTGTCGTATTCATAGCGTGTAAGAGCCCAGTCCTCCATCCTAATAAATTCTTGGCCCTCCACTTAGTTCTGCTGAGACAAAGACGCAGTTAATAATCGTCGCTTGCACATACGTGTTGCTCAGCTTAACCTTCAGTACGGAAATGTAATTTCTTCCCCATGCGCTGTTTTATTGATTTCTGTGAGGCTGAACTTCTCATATGCATCCATGTCCTGTCTCATTTACCTGGGCCTTTAAGGTCTCCGAGCGATAAAATTGCATTTCTGAAAGAAATGGGTTTCATCCGCCCTCCTTCGCATTCATGATCAGCAATACAATGTCTGGTATAGAAATGCAGGAAAATTGTAGTGTGTGTGTGTGTATGTGTGCAAAAAAAAGCTGTACAGAGCCAGAACTCAGCTTTATACTCGAGTAGAAGCTGCTTTTTATACTTATCTAAAGACATTTTTTCCAAATCATATACTTTGCTCCAACATTATCTATGAAAAGGCAGCACTTGGCAGTACGTCAAACAGTCACACAGATCTTTGTTTGTTCGAATAACCATTTTTAAGGATGTTATTGTACATATGCAGTTAAAGCTAAGTAACTTTTACTACTAGCATTAGTGTGTTATGTTCTGTTGTTGACCCTCTAAAACATGATAAAAAAACATGAAGTCAAGACCTAAATGTAAACAGTGCAGTGCTGTTTTGAAATCTCAGTATAGGCCTCCAGTATAAGTAGACAGGAAAGTAGCTTTGCAGAACAATACACAAGCTATGCATTATCCCATGTAAGCATCTCCTAATGCTTTTATTGTGTTTAAATACAAAATCAATTGTTCCAACTCTTTACAACCAAAAACATTTGGATGTGAAGCACTTACAGTCACTCACTCCTCATTAGCATGTAGGAAAACACACATTATCAAGATACATTACCTGCACAGGACAGAGTGAGGTTATCATCACCTGTGTTGACCTGAGGGTCTGACTATTGCTGTTTTGACGAGATCACACGTAAGCTGTCTGAAAAGGTGCCTGGCACTCACCTACAGTCCCAGCTGTCTTTATAAGATAAGAGAATTGTATAAAAAACTATGATCTAACCTAGGTAAACTAGGTCTACAGGAATGAAAAGGCTTTATAGAGGCACTTACCATCAGTAATATTCTTACACAAATAACATATTGTATACAAAGTCTCTTGTACCTGTATTGAGGGTTGTAAGGAATAAAATGTTAATATGCTGTCATATGCTGGATGTTCTGAAGTTTATGGGACACACAGTGTGCTTTTCAATCTCTCCACTATTACTTTATAAATAACACCTCCCAGATGATCTTTTTGACGATGATGACTATGACTGCGTGTGTAAAAAGCATTTTATGCCACTGACATTTCTCCCTCAAACTAAATCAATATGTATAAATGTATTTGTGAAAAGAACAGCATGTCCTGGGCCATTTTATTCTCAGTTTTCTGCTCGTTATTAGTTATGATATGCAGTGAGAAGACATCTCGAACATTTAAACTAGCATTAAAAGCTCTCATCAGAGCACTGGATGCTTCTGTGATACGACACTGAGGGGACTAAATGCTCTTCACAATGCCATCTGTTAACCAAATCCCTGTTCCCTTGCCACTCTTCTGGCTGCCTGTTCCCTTTACTCTCATTGGCTAACACTAACCAGAGCTCAGTCCCAGGATGACTGTCATTGGGCAGAACTTCTAACTTCCTGGCATTTGGCTTTGCCCGGAGTCATTCATAGCAGCCAAACCTCAGTGAGACTTTCTGCTAATTGTATTAAATGATGGCTGATGTTTCATATTAAAAGGCCAATACTTTTTATGTTTAGTTTTGCATAGATTTTTTTCCCTTATACAAACTCAGTACAGACTTTAAAGGAACAATGTAGCCAGTTACAAAGATTAATTTAGTTAATATTTACTCACCTGCATATTGCTCCAAATGTGCATGCAGTTACGTTTTTTTCTGTGGAATGCATAAGCAAACATTTTTATTAATTTTCACACAGTTCTTTCCCATACTATGATATTTCCTAATGACCACATCTGTCAAGCTACAAAAAAACTGGAGCAACGATTCAACACAGTAGTTTTGAATTTTAATACAAATGCAGATGTGCTTTCAGAGCTTTGGCAAAGGAAAAGTGATTAAATAACGACAGTTTTCATTTCTTCTCCTCAGAAAAGGGACATATGATGGAAACCAGGAAATTCTTTGCTTTTTTTTTAAAAACAAGGGTTTAGTATTCTATGTACAGACAAACTCTGACTCTGCCCCTGCAAAAATAGGCTGTGACTTCTCATTACATTAAATAGTCAATCATAGCTGTGCTCATTTACATGCAAATGTCTTAAAGGTACAGTAGCACATTTTTAGGATAAAACTAAACCTGGAAAACTAATTTATGATTCTTTTGGTGCATAACTTCACAAAACAAGTGGACCTCAGGGAAGAAAATAAAATGCTTGAAAGGTGTAGAGTATGGCCCTTTTTTAAAGGTCTCTTTTATCATTCTGTCAATATTTTTACTGTTGTTGATGCTGATATAACTCCAGATCAGATATGAAATTAAATCACAAGTGCATTTTTATTATACTGCTGTTTAGAGAGATGTGATTGAGACTAAAAGTAATATCAGAGTGGACTGGAGCAGAGAGAAAGATGAACAGACCTCTGCTCTTTAAGTCCTGCTGAGAGTGAGAAGCTGTTTCGGCAATTGAAGTCCAGCTCTTGCCTTTTTGAGACTTTCTCCACTGCAGTGATGAATTGAGACACACACAAAGGCTGGAGTTGGTGATGCTTGAAAAACACTTTCATTCTGTTTTTATCTGTGGGATAATGTAACGTGCTGAGAGCTTTAAACCTGATATTAAGCTACACACACATATTAGAATGCTTTGTGGCTGTTTGTTGATATTTAGTGAGTAAATGAGCCCTTTCTCATTTTTAGAGTATAACCCCAAAAGACGGACGAATGAGCTTCAATGATTCCATTACATTTTCTGCTGGTAGGAGAAACGTCCCTTCATCTGCCATCTGCTTTTTCAGTAGGCTGTTTGTACCTGCTGGGTCATCCTTTATTAAGCCTCAGGGGTCGCCACTCAAGGGGGCAGTTGCTTCACGATCACAACCCGGTTGTTTGGTTGCCTGGCTGCGACTACGACTCCAGTCCGTTCTCATTCCACATCTCAACAGTTCAGTTTATCAAACACCACCATTCACCATTTCATCCAGATACAAAGAAGGGTCATGCAACAGGGAGAGAGAGAGAGATCTGCCACTGTTCAGGCATATCAATGGCCACCTGTTCTCTAATTCTCCAAGCCATTAAAATGACATCATGTGAATGAGCACATTCCAACAGCATCAATGAGCCAATGGTAGATAAATTGTGACTGGTTTGTGACTGATCCTTATTTATAATGATAAAAATATCTACATTTCCAACATAGGTGTGATTCAGTGTGACATGGGTGGGAATTGCCACGGAAAAAGGGTATAATTGGGCTGAAACATGTTTGATGAATATTGCAGTGATTTGTAGCACTGCGGTTTGTAACTTTAATGTGTGGTTTCACACAGACAGCCATTCTGTTGTGGAACAGAGCGCTTTAGATAAAATACAGCAATTTCTGGGTTATCACGTTGGGTTATTTAGGTTTACATTAGGACTGGATCAATTTACATAGAAACTGTATTTTATTTACACTGAACCGAACCCTCAAAATGTAGCTTTAAACTGACTAAATCGTCTGGATTTAGTCAAATTTATATAAACACTGTGTGTCTGTTACAGTGTGTGAAACCTGCAGCAGACCTGACACGCGTCTTTTTTCAAACAACAGGTGAGTAGTTCGAATTGTTAAATTGAACAAAAAATGTTCATGTTGATAAAGTGGTTTCTGGTGCATTTTCTGCTGAGTTCAGCACGCTGTGCGCGGAAACTCTACCTGCATGCTGCTTCACTGCATGGGCAATGTGATTGCTGTGCCCTTATATGGGCTCTGAAAAAAATAAACAGCACTTTTAGTGTGCAAAAGGCCTCTGGCTGAAGGATTACAATCTATATACGCTATAAACTCATTAAAGTGTTCTTCAGATCTTCTTAAAACACCACTACACTTACCAGACTCAACCAGACCAGAACACTGAGAGCGCTGGAGGAGACTGGAAGGAGACAAACATGACAGGAAGGAAATGTAGCTTCTCTCCTCCAGACATCTGTTTTCTGCTGTGTCACATTCAATTTCAGAGGGGAATTAACCTGTCGATAAGAAGCCGTTACGGCTAACTCTGTGGGACTGCACCTTGCATTCAATTGTCTCCTTTGCCATTTATTTAAAATCTTATCTTTTCTTATGCCTTAGAGAATTTAACAGTAGGCATATCACTGGACCAATGGTAAGACAGAGAACGGAGAGTGGACAGAAACACGTCGGATGTAAGAAAAAAAGATTATGGTAGCACAAATACATTAATCAATAAATTTTGATCAATCACTTGCATTAATTGCTTATTTCAGTTATTATGTTTTACATTTCATGTATTTTTTTTACATTCTAAATTCTGATCGGATGAGCCACAGACCAAAAAATTTGACTTATAATGGTGAAATTTTTATAAACTTGAAATTTTTGACTAGCTATAACAAGCTATAAAACTTGGTGGAAGAAATGTTTATTCCGGACCTGGTCAACACTGGTGTCTTTTATCATTTTATTATTGCCACCATTTATATAAAAGCAATAAGCCACTCATGTCCATGTGCTACAATGATTCTCAATGCGGCTTCATGATAATGGAGGGTGGAACCACAGAGAACAACAGAGAGAGAGTGACTGAGGCGACAGATGAGACTGCGGTCTCTCTGAGCAGCTGAGTTTGACAGCAGCTCTGCTCTTCTGCCCATGAGATGCCTCTCAGACGAGGACTGATAACACCATTACAGAGAAGCAAGTCAGGCAAATCTTTGGTTAAGACAGAACAATTATCCCAGCTCCCCTAACACAAACAGTCATATCCAATCATTTCCTGACCATTTCAAACTGCTTCCTGTTCTGCTTATCAGAAACAAGGCCAGAGCACTAGACAAGCCTTATAACAAATTGCTATACAGAAACCTCTCTCACTGGCTGTTTGAAAATTAAACAGACATGATACCACACGAACACCATAATGTCTCTGGGCGGTTTAGATGGCTATGGAACTTGGCTGCATAACTGTCTACCGATCAACAAGACAGCCAATAAATCTACAGTACAAGATGAGATACTGGCTCTGTTCCAAAACCTAGTGGGCTGACTTGCTGTCTACTGCCTATATCTTGTCTGACT
>JAZGTI010013680.1:0-14667 GCA_036877585.1 Botia kubotai
CTCTCTCAATAATTGTGACTTTTTTATCAAACACAAGTTTTCTTAGAAGCATTTCATACCAGTTAAAATCCAGTGACACTGGAAATGCTCTGTATAAATGAAGTAATGCAGTAAACCAGACATGCTAAAAGGGCCTCTTTTAAAACTTCCGCCTCTTTACTAGCTGCTTTTATTTAGCGAATATTTAGCTCAGTTTGGAGGGATTGGGGGTGTTAGAGGGAACACTGTGAGTCTGAGCACCGACCACGCTCACAAGACAGGAAAATCAACTTTCTCAACATTTCCTCAAACATCAACCTATAGTCTTTTTCCTCTTCTCTTCCTCTATTGTTTATTTCTCACTCGACTTTCTCTCTAAATAACCAGGTGAATAGACTGTCGCCCAGGTGGCTGTTTGGCCAGGAATGGACGCATGATCCTGGGGTTTTATTGTGGTACTCAGGCGGGGGGGCAGGTGAAGATTCGCCTGGTGGCGAGCTACAAAAGCACGCGGGTTGAAATGGCCAAGCGTGGAGGAAAACGATGATGAAGTGCGACATTAGCGCAGTGATTAACTCCTCTCCTGCTCTTCCTCCTCCCGTTCAGTCCCATTTCCTCCAGCGCGTCAAGCTGTTTTGATCATTCCGTGTAAGATTCCCTCGGCTCGCCGTCCATCTGCTAGCTAGAACCAGCGCGCAGTTACGCGGAAGACTCCACACGGATAACTCCTCAGGATCCCCCTATTACATTGTGCTTTCCAAGCCACAAAAACGGCTAAAATTTTCATAAGACGGAGCCCCATCTGGTTTACATAAAACAACAGTGGTGATTATAGAAACAATTGTTACCGTACAAAGAGGCTGTTATGTAAGGTAAACGGTTTACCGATCTGACTCATGTCTGGTGATAGAGGGCTTTGTCAAGCATGCGAACTCCTCCACAAACAAATACATAATCACTTTCTGACTTATCTGACTGCAATGGTCGAGAGAAAACATTCACAAGTACAGCTGGAAGTGTGAAATCTGAGAGAGAAGATCAGGGTCCACTGTCAACTAGAACTGGCTGATATGTTTATATTCACTGTAGTTTTGCAATGATTTTGCAGCCGATAAACAAATTAAGCACCACTTTAAACTTCAGTAGTGCTAGAACTGGTTAGTTTCATTTGTCTGTTAGTGTACTAAAAATAACCAAAATTTGGTGAATAACAATAAAAAAATCTAACAAATACATAATATGCTTCATAATACAAATATGATTTAACAAATTTTAAGAGAGAGACAGATCAGCTACAGATAGATAGACAGACAGACAGATATAAACACTATTTTTTGTCTATATCACCCAGCTGTACCATAAACTGTCATTATGTCATTAAGGGATCAGCAAGGTGCTTTCTTGCTAATCAGAGGAGCTGGCGGCATGTGGCATTTCATCTGCTGCTGAGCACCAGAGCAACAGTCTGACTGCCTCACACAGTGAGACCTCATCCTGCCTCTGCTTGTCATCATATCACACACACCTCACAAACCCACTCATCCTGAATCTAAACCCATGCAGAGAACATTCAGAAGAACCGAGAGAACCAGTGACGGGTCTCAAAGACAGTTCTGTGTGGAGAACATGCCTGGCTCACGTTCAGGGACGCGTTCTCCGCCACAGCAAGGGGCCTGCGGGGAGGTGAGAGTCGTGTCGAACACATTTCTCAGAGCGGGGCCTCTGAGGGGCCTCTTTGATATGCAGATTCTCTTGCCCTGTGGAAGTTTCGTCGCCGGCACCCAGCGCTGCTAGTTAGCATTCTTCATTATCACAGCAAAAACGAAAAACAAGAATAAATGGTCTCTTTCATTCGCAAAGACAGTTGAAAAATTGAATCATTACGAGAATAACTATTGTTTGCTGGAGAAAAAGCCAAAGGACTGCGGGCTGTTATTACGAGAGAATATGGATGAACAAAAAGTGGCAGCGAGAAAGAACAGATTTCATCAACAGTAATCTACCCTCTCTGTTCAAATTATCTTCTGATGTTTGCTAACACGCATGTGCTGACAGCCAGAGACGGTATTGAAGATGGCAGGAAGCAGAGAGTCACGTCAGCTCCAAACAGAAGGCGTGACAGGAAGTTGGCCTCGCAACAACAGCCACCACCTTTCCTCAGCCATCACGCTCGCACAAATACACAAACTTTGGCTCTCATTCCAGTGGCTAATTCCATTAAAATGGTGTCACTCTGAATTTGAGTCTTTGAGGTTGGATCAGCCCTCATACGGGCGTCTGTTTGACTTTACCCAACCAACCACAAGGCCGCGATGAGAAAGTTCTAGTGCAGATCACCCGTCTCTTGTAACTGGGTGCATTTTACCCTTCTCAGCTCTTCTTGCACAGTCCCCGCAGGTTACGAGGAAAGCGTTGCTTTCTATCGCCGAATAATTACGACACTTTCTCTCCCTGATCGCATCCCACTGTACCTCATTTATTATTTAGGTTTTAATTTGGCTATTTGAGTTTTGCTCTCATCTGAGGACAAGCAAGTCACCTGCTATACAGCTTTTCATTAATTAAGCAAATCCAACACAAGTCAACAGCCGCCCCCGGTCAGAAACTAACCATTAAAGGAGTTACTGATATAACACCCGGCCATTATCTCCCTAATTCATGTGTAAATGCGTCTGTCAAGGCTTTGAACTTTTCCGCGCATTTGTATGAGGGACCGAGGCTGTGTAAATGCCTATATAAAACATGTCCACATTACTGTCAGAGCATCAGTCGCCTTCTATCTCTCCCGTATTATTGATTGTTTTAAAATCTTTGTGGGCGAGAAGATTAAAAGTTCCTTTGAGCTTATTACAAATGGTCACCAATCTGAGCTTTCTCTTTATGCAATTCTCTCCACAAACTATGAAAGACCAGCTGGCCAATCTATCAACGAAATGCTCTAAGGCCATAATAATATGCAATTGGTGCAAAGCTAAAAGAGAAAACTGCTTTTCACAGGGATCTATTGCTCATTGTATCTCGTGTGTCATGCGAGCTGGAAATCAATACTCGTCAATAGTCTATTAATAGCCGGTGGCCGTTCGGTTCAGTCTGCAACAGACTATCAGAGAGCTTTCAGTGAATAGAAGAGAGCTCAATAAAATCTGATATTCTCTGTTAACACAGAAAGCCTCTTAATCATCTCTCCTTCCCATTGAGTTCCTCGCGCTTTTTTTGTAATGGGTCTGCTCAGTGTAATGTTCACTGGAGGATGGGGGTGGAGGTCGAGCAGGGGCAGCTCCCCGGCTAACAATTTCAGATTGCAAGAACGTTTCCTTAACGTTTCCATTAAGTAACAAAAACCTTTATTTATTGGAATATTTCAGGGTTAATTTATTAACCCGTATTTATAGAAAGTTCTAGGAACATTCAAACATTGTAGATGCGTCTTAGATGTTGCATCATCAATATTGCCTGGTTAAAGAAATGTTATTCGAACATTTTCATTCTGTAATATTTTTAAATCGTTCCATTAAGAGTAACGTTTTTGATATATAATATCTGATGATATATGACGTGATACTAACGCTACTGCAAGAATGTTTGAGAGAAACTATGAGAGAACTTTTAGAGAACACTAGCTAACATTCTGAGAACGTTCCCTGTTAGCTGGGTCCAAGAATACTTGAAGGTTAGACATACATGAACACTGTGATGAAAATCAAATAAGAAACATAATAAATAATTATACATAAATTTATAATAAATGTTAAAATTAACATCTGCAGTGAGTTTATTTTATGAAATAAATGAATCCAAGCCAAAACAAAGATGGGACCAGTGACCTCAGTTTCAGTCTCATTGTGAAAGACAATAGTTAGTACAGTTAGCAATAGTAATAATAGTTAGTGAATAGTTAGAACAGAATATCTGCCCCATTACATCTGTAAAATATTCTCTCTTTATCAGAGAAACTGTGACCGTGAATTTATGATTTATTTGATGTTGTCTACCAAACAAAATGCTGCGACAATTTATATCAGCCCGCACTTTGTCGCTGAATAAGTTGATATTCAAATGTCGAAATAATGATATTGTAATTTATGCCAATAATCAAATGTTTAGCTTGCTTTAATTATAGAACATAATTATAGCCCCAAATGGATTTAATAGTTGCAAAAATTATCATGCATTAAAGAGCTGATTATGGTAAAGACAAGTTTGACAAAAACAATTGGAGCGTCACTGAAAACATTCAGGGCGTGAGACCTGCAAATTCACCTAGCGCCCCCTGTGGGTTGGAGGAAACAGATTCTATAATATTAAACGACACACTCCATGGCTCTCCATCCTGTGAAGGGACATAATGTAGTTGCCCCTAGACACTCTCCAGGCATCTAGCCTTTCCATGTACTGATAGTGTCGAGAACACATCGGATTCAGTCTTTCTGCATTCCAGCTGAGCAGGGCTAACTATCTGATTCCTGTGGGTTGGTCTCCAGGCACCTAACCTGAGCAAACACTAATGACGACCCATGAAGGACAAATCCAGTGAGCTGATGGTTATCCAGACTGGAGCAGCACAATCCTATCACTTATGCCCGTCCCCGAGCTCTGAGTGAGGGACAGCCATCTGGGACGCCGGGCAATAGACGCATTTTTTGAGACAGAAGGTCATTGTCAAGCCTAAGCTTCTCGTCTTTTTTCTCAGCTTCACAGCCTGCGGTTCATCACGGAGGTTTCTGATTGGAGGACGGTGTCTGATCATGTGATCCCCCCTCAGCCCGTTCAGCAGGGACCCACCCGCTCGGATAGCGCGGGGCCGTCACATTCGTCTCTGTCAGAATGCGGTGTGCCATCCATTCATCAGCTCTGCCAGGCATTGCCACCCCCGCCCTGAGACTGCGCGTGTCCAGGCCTCACTACATTCCAGTCATATGCTGGAGTGGCTGCCTGCAACACTGATGTTTTTATTTATTAGGCCTTTCATTACCCTAGAGGTAAAAATCCAAATGCACTCCCATCGCCCATACAATAAACCTGTTTCCCCCTCTGAAGGTAAAAAAAGAGAAATATCTGGGCTGAAGTGCAGGTTTCTACACACACCGGCCTATTTTCTATTTGTTTATGCAGGTTTATACGGGTCTAAATGGCAATTCCACAGCATTACTCTTTTCGCGGCCGAGGAATACGGTCATAACTCACAACCCTCGCCTGAGGCGTGGACTCTCTTCCATCTCCGTGTGAATATGCAAGAAAAAAAAAACTGTTTCTGCTCTATGACCCACATGTAGTTTCCCAAACGAATTTCCACACTCATCATTTTAAACAATGACTGAAAACACTTTCATCTACATGTAGGTGCGCCGGCTAACACGGAACGTTGTCAGAATGTTGGCTAACATTCTTTTAAAAGTTTTCTCCACGTTATCAGAAACTCTCCAGTCTTGCAGTAACGTTTGTAGAAAGTTTTTTTAATGTTATATATCGTATCAAAAATGTTATTCTTAAGTTGTTAGTGGAACATTTTAACAACATTACACAATTAAAAGAAAATGATGTTGGCAATAACCAAAATATCTGACGAAATGGATGTTTTGAATGCTTCTAGAACTTTCAAAATAGCATTTTTAATGTTAGGGAAACGTGGTTCTTACAACCTCAAAATGTTCGCTGGGTGTGACCGGGAGATTCGAAAGCAATCTGGCCAATTTCAGCAATCTGAAGATGTGTGAACCCCTGGTTCAATACTGTCCGCAAAAAAGTATTATTGATCCCCGGGACGGTAAGTTCAATATGGTCTAAAGAAGTTAAAATTGTGGATCTACAAGCCAAGCAATTCAATAGTGTTCAACTCATCGCAGTGGAGAGGATCTGGGTCCTGTCTGATTCAATACAACAAACTGGGAAAAGGGGCTAGGAGGGCCAGGGAAACCAACAAATGCAATACTGAGCTGCCTGCGAGGAGATCTAAGAGTCAACAAATTTAATACAACCTCTTTATCCCCTCATATGTTCTGGCAACTAGATTTAGTGCGAGGAGGTCCCCCAAGTCCCCTGAGGCGGCGGAGAGTATTCTAAATAAACCAGAGTCTTTATTGCGTATCGCGCTCAGATACTAAGCCAAGCCTGGCTTTAATTATGACAAATCCATGCCATGTGCTTCTCATGTCTGCCAGTAATGAGGAACGTTTAACAGACAAATAACAAAAGAAGAGCAAAACAACGCGCAAAACAAGGTTTTATCGCTTTCTGAAGAAAACGTGAGGGGCGTTCGCCTGCGCAGAACTCTGTGCCATTATGCCAAAGCGTTGCTATGCGGTCGCTAGGGTGTACTGGGTGGCATCTAGGGTGTTGCTAAGTGGTTGCTAACCGTACAAAAGAGGCCACTCTCATATATCTATAATATTTTGATTCCCAGTTTTGGCCTCTTTTCATGCGTGTATGTTTTATTTACCTCACCAGGCACAATCATAAATCAATCTGAAGTCAATCTGCTTTAAAAACAAAAGTAACAGAACGCCTTCTCACAATAAGCTGCAAAATTTGAGTTATCATACATGTCTGCAGCGCAGGAAATGTAAGGCATTACAATTCTGTATAACCAGCACCGCTAATAAGAGTGAAACATATGAGCGACTAAGACAAAAACTGACACGCTCATTTTAGGCATTACTGCATTAACAGCATTTTCACAAACCGTTCATAAGAAAACGCAAGTGAGAGGCTTTAACCTGATTATAATAACAGTTTCCAAATCATTCAAGAGGAACACAATGCAAGGATGGCCTACGGGACCACGCGGAGTGCACCAGGGCCCCGCGCTCGGGGAAGATGATTTTCCCTTATCTAACACAGGACATTTATCACTATGGCCAAATTACAGCATAAATTACGGAACGTACCAGAGACCGGTGTTCAGCAGATACAAGATGAATGTGATATACACCACTCATGAGGATAGAATTAATTTTAAGGAACGCGAACGCAAGGCATCACCACCGCCAATAACAGAGAAACTCATTTGAATATCCTCTGCATCCTCTCAGGACATTAGGATGAGAGAGTTCTCGCTAAAACCGGGGAGCGTCGAATGCGCGTAATAAACATTTTTAATTGCGCGCTTTGTTTCTTAATTTGTGACCAGTGACATTAAAATTACCCATTAAGCGCGAACTAGCGAATGCGTCGTTCTGACAGGGCGGGCGGAATGCGCGTGAGGGAAATGCTTAAGATAAAGTTATGTTTCAAACATAAAAAAGACGGCCCAAAATGGACGCCATAGCTGCAATCCTGCACAAAAAGGCGGCTAATAAAAATCAGCTCAGGGCAGATGAAGCGCCGGTAATTCAAACGCGTTCACGGTGCCCATAAATGAACTCTGCAGAATGGTGCTATTTTGGGCCCTTTTCTTCTCCTCGTAGCCCATCTCGCCCCTCTCTGCCTCACAGTATCATTGCGAAATCTATTTGGGAATGATGCTAGGAGCAATTGAGTGAAAACGGCCATGTGAACATTTTGAAAATAACATCTGTCATGAAAATCTGAGGGCTGCGCATGGCAGGACTGGTTAAATAGCCATGTTCACAGCGCTGGCTGGCCTGGGGGGAAATGAATGTATCAGACAGATGGGTAAAAGAGATGGTGTGGGAGTTGAGCCATGCGTTTTTACACAACCACTCTGTGATCAAGCGTATGACTCCGCTGCTCAACGTCTCAATCTAGATCACAGTCTATGATCTTCAAAATAAACGCTGGAATAATATACAGCAGGATTATAAAATGAATAATAACTGTCCTGGCTGCTGATTGGCCGATACAGTGTCCCAAACGTACTAAAACGCACGATACCTGCACGAATGATTGTTTACAATTACGCATTTGGTAGACTTACAGTGCATTAACGCTATACATTTGATAACTATGTGTGTTCATTGGGCTTTGAACCCATGACCTCTGTGCTCTAACAACTGAGCTACATACATTCTCCCGTTTGTAAAGTAGTAGCTGCTTTACGAAAGCCATAACTGAGCTATATTTGTTTTGCTGTTTTGCTGACCTAATCAGAGCAGTCCAGCATTCTTACGGTTTTGTTTTTTCCTACAAGACAGAAACGATCACATAAAATCCCAACTTTAGACGAGAACTACAGTTCACTCTGTGTTTAAATAAAAAAAAGTATTTGAATAACAATGACAATTCACCAAAGGTCTGTCTAATTCCATTACCAACCGGCAAATCAGAAGAGGGCTGACGTTTTAATCGATAATCCCAATGACCCTTACAGTCGCACCTCTAAGCTGATTTTCCCAGCAACCAAATTGCCTTTTGAATTGATTTCATCTGCTCAACGGTAATGAAACTGACTCCCAAACTCGAATTAAAAAACTTGTCAATCAAGCCGTCTAACCACGAGCATCTCGGTCAGTAATTAAAGATCTGATAACGGCTTTGATCGATGATTTCATAAAGAGCTTGTGAAAGGCGACGGCGACACTGTTCCGCCCCGTGCTTAAAAGCGACACCGTCTCGAGTCGTGTTTTGTCAAAGGCAGATAATTTGAGTTCAGCATGAGCCCCTTGAACCTCAAAGAACATGTTCATTTCCATGACTTTGATTTCATTATGCATCAAAGATAAGTCTCTCTCTCTCTCACTCTCTCTCTCTAGCCCAGAACTCTATTTGTCAATGTCATCGAACAAAGGCAAGGGGCAACTTATTCATGCCAAACATGCCTCCAGTTTCAACTTTTGGTTCCCTATTTGAACACTCTTTTTTTAATTAAAAAAGGTCTCCTTTCTTCTCTTTTAGAGGCGCAGAGCTTCTGATACTTCCCCCCTCTCTCTCTCTCTCTCTCTCTCTCTGAACGCAGTGCCAACCCCTGAGAAGAGTCAGCCATGATAACATATCTTTCAATTACAGTTTTAATGTGCCTACCATTCTTCTACCATTCAGTGCCATCCCCTCTCAACAGAGCATACCTGCAAATGGAGAAGTGACACATGGGCCTGCATAGAAACCGCTTCAATTACAGCTCTCACGCTCTGGTGGCGAACAGGAAGTCTCGCTGTGTTATCAGCGAGCTGCTGTAGGGGTGCGCGCGTGTGTGCGTCGGCCTCGGCTAAGGAGTGGGGAAAGCGTGCAGAATAAGAGGGAAGATATACCCCTCCCCCCCTCCACCCACTCGAACCCGCTCCGCACCCTTCAAAAACAGACAGGAGGGCAGATTGAGGCCTGAGATTAGCAGACGTGTGCTCACAGAAGGCCATGGAGATACAGTATTGGAAACGAATGGCCGTGTCATGTTGTCAATGTAGTAACCTTGGCAACAGACGGAACACTATTTTTGTCCCCTGCCTGGCCACTAGGGTGGTGGATTTGTGTAGCATAAAAGGTGAAAGGTTTTTTTTTCACTACCCCAAGGACTAAAAGCCAGAACAAAGTGACAGCAGATAAGTTGTCTCAGACTAAATAAGGGCCATTGTTTAACAAATATAGGATAACGGTGTCTTCTAAATGTATGCGCAAGTCTTAACACTCTATAAACAGCAAACATGCAACACATATGTCCACAGTCAATTGATTTGTTGATTGTTAGCCAATCAGATCTAAAGAGTCAACTGTGATGCATCTAAATTTAGTGATGTCATACTTTAGGTTTTTTAAATGACCATCCAATAACTGTTAAATCAGCGCCACTCTCTCTACCCAGGTATCCTGGTTTCTGTCTGCCAAAGTTCTGCTTGTAATTAAAACGAATGTATCACTCATAGTTGAAAGGGCTCTTGTTCAAGGGCATATTCAGTTCATTTCGGAGCGAAACAAGACTTCATTTAAATGCTCTGTGATTATTTGTTACTGCTGGAAAGTCAAAGCACTGTATTAAAATCTAATCTTTACACACCAACCTGGCTAACGCTGATGAGTCGCGGGTCATTCATCATTGCCACTACTCCACCCCCTACCTTCATCTTTCATCTGATGCCGGCCAGCTCTCCACCCCGAGGCCCGATCCCCTCTTCCTCTGCCCTTTAGAGCCATTTATTGCCCTACCTTCACTCTGTCTCTGTCTCTCCTGCTCCTCATCCTCTGTCAGTCTTTGAAATCTTCGTTTCCCTGTCTTCTACTTTGTTCTTCCTCTGCACTGATCTTCATTTTGTGGCTTTGTGACTCAAGCAGGAGCATCTCATACGTATCACGCTTCTCAGCTCACAGGAAACATCTCAAAACATTGACTATCATTCTCCACAAGATCTCTCAAGTTATCAAAAAACGTTCTTACAGTAACGCAAGTAGAACTTTTTAACGTTTTGATCAAATATATCAAAAATGTTAGTCCTAAATTATTAGTGTGAAATTCTAGAAATGTTACAGATTAAAAAGTCTCAATTAACAGCGATCATGTAACAAAAACATGTAACAATATAAATATAACATCTAAAAATCCAAAAAGTTTTTCCCTTGATGAAAACATTAGGGTATCATTTTTAAAACCTTTAATTGTTCGCTGGGATCCTGCTGAAAACTCTTTCACTTGAATTTGTAGTGTTTTGAAAGATGGTAGCTGGTTTCTAAGCTAGTCTGAGCTGGTTAGTAGTTGCTGACAATCCACCATGTTACAGGAACCAGTTTGACCTTGAGTTGGCTTGACCTGCTGGTAGCTGGTTTGTTGCTGGTCCTGGATGTTCCTTCAACATGCACAAACTAATGACCATCTTAGAACAGCTAGAAAGCAGCGACCATGTTAACACTACTAGTTTAAACTGGATTTTCCAGCAAGCTTCTGTTAACGGAAACTTTCTTTATGTGGAATACAAACCTACAGTGGACACAACGGAAAACATATCAGATCTACAATGGAAATAATCCACAGCATTGTACACAATACACTGCAACGCTTCATTACAATATTAATGTAAACTAACAGGGGCTGTGTGATTTAAAGCTCACACTGAATGGGGCAAGATTTAAAGGGGATGTTAGCAACATGCAATAAACCCTGTGCATCTGCCTAATGTTCATGGCCAAAGCAATTAAGGCCAGCCTATCAGAGACGTTAACTGTTCTCGTGTTCTCACAAATATGAGCAAGCAAAGCCTCACCAAATGTAAACAAACCTATTTATATTTCAATGAGCCATAAAGCACACATACATATCTAGTGTGTGTGTGTGTGGGTGTATGAAAGTGAGGGTGGGGGTAGAGTCATCTTGCACACTATTTTATTAGCCAAGGTTTCTCAGACCTGCAACCACAACAACGCAGCGTGCGACATAATAAAAAGGTTAATCCAGAGACAGAGTGGCATCTTATAACTCTATATGAGAGCAGTGACTTGGCTGGCTGGACATCTGTGGACTTTGATCATTGCTTCAAAATACAGTTAATAAAAAATGACACCTACCCATCAGCTCTCCCTCTCTCTCGCTCCCTCTCTCTATTCATCTGGGATAAATTATGATTGAGTCTCTGAGATGGGTGCACAAAGACAGTCTGTCAATACAAATATCAAGACTGTACTTTCACAATAGTGTCAGTTCTTAGATAATGTAAATATGTTTCATATGCAGGCACGCACGCGAGACTGCTGTTCTAACAACTGTGAGCATGTTAACGCACATCTGTGGTCACACTGTGGTCTGAATTTCCATCGTTTATGAATATACTGTAATTAAGACAAAACTGTAAATATTATTCAAATCTTGAATGATATTTATATCTTCATCTGATGCCAAGAACCCAGACAATAGAGAACGTTTTGAACGTTACTAGAACGTTTAAAATAACATTAACGTTTCTTTTACTTAATTTAAATGTTAGGAAAAAGTTTTTACAACCGAAATTGTTAGCTGGGAACCTGGCAATCCAACAACTGCTGTAGTTGTTCTCTACAAGAGCTCAGTGTATCAAACTGGTAACTTCATTTCTAGATGAGTAGAGTTTGAAACTGACACCAGCGGGCTGTGACCCTTCTTTCCGTAAAGCAAGCAGAAAAAGTTATTTCCTGATCATCTAAATATGGCCAAATATCAGATAAATATCAAAATATACTTAGATTTTTATAAGTTTACACATATATACACTCTTTAAACACACACACACACACACACACACACACACACACACAGGTTTGTGCTTACACACCTTCTTTCCCTCATGCTTTGTGTCTTTAATTTCACCCAGTGATCATGAAGGGTTCTGTTCTGTTGTTGTGCTATGATCAGGAGTAAAAATAGCTGCAGTACTTTAGGCCCGTTTGGCTGGCAGTGTTTTTGGAGAAGGCAGCTGAGCGTGGAGGATAAAAGCAGGAGCTTCTTTGATCAGTGTTGTATTTTTAAGCACTAGACCAGGACTCAGTCTCAACGAATCCCTGTTGATTCGTCGCCCAGGGCTCCCACACAGCAGATGGCAGTGTAACACAGACAGATGACAGACAGTACATCAACACCTTAGCTGCATCCAAACTGGAATGCTAACATGCTACCTATTGAACACCGTGCCTAGTTTTATTTTTGTGTTTAAATCAGGGGTGTCCAGACTGTCCCACACAGTTTAGCCCCAACACACCTGCCTGGAAGTTTCTAGTCTGCCTAGTAAGATCCTCATTAGCTGGTTTAAGTGTGTTTGATTAGGGTTGGAGGTAAATCTGCAGGACACTGGCACTCCAGGACCAACTGAGCTAACAATTTATATAAAAAATAAAAACACTTCTCTAATGTTTTCATGAAGTAACAAAAACATAAAAATGTGAAAATGTTTTAGGAACATGGTTATCAGAAGTTATTCAAACTTTTTATTCTATAACGTTTTAAAACATTCCACTAACAACTCAAGAATAAAGAAGGTTACCATAAGAAGGTTTTTGATCATTTTAAGAGAACATTTAGAGAATGTTAGCCAACATTCTGAGAACGTTCCCTGTTAATTGGGGATTTGATGAACACCCTTGGTTTAAATACTAAACGAAACAGTATCCATGTCACGCTAAGCATTATTAAAAGTAGTATGCTACGTTGTTGTCCCACGGCCTCGCTACATTTCTCATAATCTCGTCACACTGCACGATTAATTCAGCACATAACTTGACAAATTAGCAACAAATGGTTATTTGGCATTTCTAATCCAATTTGTGTGTAAAAGCAGCAGTCTAATCAAATAATGTGTCAGGAAAGAAATGTTTAAAAATGCAACTAATATTAGCTCCATCCATCCTACTTGAAATGGCAGGTCAACTCCAGCACAATGCATTGTGGGATACAGTATTCCCATGCAGTGTGCTCTCTAATAAGTGTACTAGGTATTCTAGTATTCCAAGCATACATAAAGCATGCTGTGCACGGTGCTATATATTCTATAGGAGTAATATAATATTCAGAACATACGCACACACAATCACGAAATGCATTCTGCCTACACATATTCAAAGAGTGTACTGGTAAGTTTTTGTAAAGGTTACGAAAGGGTTACATTTTGTAAAGCGGCTCGTAAAAAAGGGAAAAAAAGTGCAAAAGTGGAAAAGTGAGCTCAGTAGTTCAGATCGACACGGTAGCCACAGTCTCATTGGACAGACACAAATATTCTCGCAGCCTCACAGACATTCTTAACTGTGATAGAGAAATGAGAGTTGAGAGAGGCCCGGTGTTGTCCCAGGTTCGAAAAGATGCTGGAGAGGACTCACGATCATTGTTCATGGGTCTGTAATAGAGCAGAGCTAAGGAGCCAGGAGCGGTTATACACATATCAGCAGCACATCTGTGTGCCGATAAAATATTCAACAGCCGGCCTGCTCACCGAAGGACGGTACAATCCGGCTTCTCGTACCTTCTGCAAATGTTAATCATTTATCAATAAGTATCTTGCACCAGGCAGGGGAGCTGGGATTGTTAGAAACAATCACGACACAGGGAAGAGGCAATCATAAAAAATATATTTTCTGGGCGGTGCCTCGCCCTCTGCTGCTATTTTTTTTCGTTATTTTTTTGGATGAGAACTGACTCGATCAGAACACCTTTAGCACCTCCGGGCAGCAGAGGTATCAGACAGAAACAGAAACATGACTAACATCTAGTATGCACAGCTCACAGAGAAACCAACGTCAGACCTGCATCCAAACTGGCAGAACAAAAAGGACAGGGATCCAACGTGACGCATATGCTCAGCCACGTCATTTCTGTTCTGTATCAAATCAAACGCAAAACACAAATTGAGCGCAAGACCGAACTTTCTGCAGCCAAAAGGGGAGAAAAAGCAAAAAAAAAAACAACATGAGGTAAACAGTTACGTCAAAGCATAAGTTTGGTATCTTTGATGACCTTTACAAGACTTTTGCATCTGTGTCCTCCGAAGCATAACTTTCTAATGAAAAGCACTCCTACATTCAAAAGCACAGGAGAGGGCTGGAGTTCAGAAGATGGGGGAGCACCTATTAACCTTGGACGCGGTGTTAAATGTCATTATTTTCAGCTGACACTAAAAGAAGACTTGGGAAAAGCTTCTCTCCGGGCGATACCGCATGTAAATCACTCGTTCGGCAGGAAATGACTTCCCCGGGCTGAGCGTTATTAATCTAAATTCTCTGTAAGTCAAATTGTTGCACATAATAAATATGGAGGAGCCCGTGATGTTTATCCGCTGTGACATTCCGTTCTCACGCAACATTTTTTCCTGGTTTGCGCTCCGTTCATGTGTGGATGGAGCTTTTCAAAGAGAC
>JAZGTI010013681.1:0-14667 GCA_036877585.1 Botia kubotai
TTATCAGATGAGTTCTGTAATCCTCAATTTATGGGGCAATAGACACAATGTTCTCATTGATTTATTTAGGTGAAAATCTGTCCCTCTGTCATTCTTACCAATGACTTCTCCGATCATGAAGATCAGACACACGACGCTGGTGATGAGTAACTTCCTCTTGGCCTGTGTTTTGTTTTGTCTCCTGCATCTGGAGTCTTTCAGGCTGTGACAATGAAACTCTGGTGCTTCGGCTTCATGCTCACACTGTGTGTTCAGATATTCATCCTCAACATCATCCAACAGACTTTAAGAGAGAGAAGATTACAACAGTCAAATAACAGAAAAACAGAAACCGTGTGAAAAGTTGTGAAACTCACCCCAAAAGTTCCAGAGAGTCTGTCCCAGCATTTTCCTGTCGGCCGACTTTAACTTTCTCCAAGTTCACCATGAAAAACGGATAAAAGAATCTTTAACAATGAAAAACAAAAGAGCCCAAATTATAAAAAGATTCAATTCTCAAAATGTTTTAAAAACATCGAAAGCATCTGCTAGTGTTAATACGTGAGGATCAACACCACATGCTGCTTCACATGCAGCTCTGTGCAACACGTCACAGAAGCGTGTCAGGCTGCGACAACATGTTTAGTGCACATCAAGGTCATGTTCCTAAAGTAAAGATAAGACCAGCAGTCAGATCTGGTACGTTTTGGAAAGAGGACTGAAAGATATATTTTCACATTTATATAAACATTATATTTATAACGTTTAGCATGAAGACAACAATAATTATGACAGTTACAGTCTATGAGACAAACAACATTTCATTCACTGTCTTTGGACGATTATTTACAGTAAAAATTGTCTTAAGGTCTGATTAAGACAATTTTTTCTACTGCTTTGATGCAGTACTGTGTGAAATGCATGAATGTGCAGATTTATATGAAGACAGTCAATGAAAGGTTGAGCAGATACAGTAATCAACTATATTTATATTACATAATTCCTCATGATTATCAATACTGCAGCAGCATTTGCAAAATACAAACTGCAAAATCTGCGACAAAACTTCAAAACCGTCCTCAGATCTGTCAACCACAATCAGATTAACCTGATTAATGATGCTGATAATCTATATTTATGCCCTCATGTAACAATTTATAGATTATACATTCATTATTTACTGCAAAAAAGTCTACAAACTACTTTAACAAACACCAAAGATTATAGTTATATCATAAATAATATAATGCTATAGTTATAGATAAAACACAGGAAATGATCATATCACAATGTTGTTTTTAATTATGTCTCATTAAATGGTTAGTTCACAGTGATTCATTCAAAGCTTATCGACATATTAAACAACAGAAGAAAACATTTATCATGACACTTTATTTCAAACGAGTCTGATTAAATATCAATGCTTATATACATACTGATAGCAAAGACGAATGTTACATGTTTTATTATCTAACTGTATTGATACAGTCTTTACAACTTCCCAGTGTACAAATATTTGTTCATAAACGTTAACAGAAGTTCAACAGTCATGATAATCTTAAGAATGTTTGTGTTATTCAGACATGAAGCAAACTGAAGTTAACACATCAACTTTCAGATATCTGGTAGGAAAATCAACATGGCTGACAGGTTCTGTTTCAGTGTGTTTTAATGAGGGGGTGCTGTTACAAAACCTGCATGTTTCTGTGCAGTAAGCACAGTATTTCACTCATGGTGTTTATTAGACTCTAGATCGACGGGCTCTTGACTGAATTTGCTTCGGGACACAGATTGTGATCTAAAACAATATCGAAACTGTTTATTGAACAAAAATAAATTTAAAATGAAGTATTGAAACTTGTTAATATTACCAGGAACTGCACAGGTTTGACAATACACAAAATGAACTCGAATAGAAAACAATGACATGTTGCAAATGCATAAAACAACAGCAGAAGTATTCCACACACCAAGTCACTGTTTTACTATTAACCGTGAATTTGCACTTGTGATTTTGTCATCTTACATGCAGATATGCAGAAAATAAAGTGTCTTTGCAATAAAAATATTGGAATGTTCAAGCGATAAAAATACACTTTACATAAATAAAACAACATTGGGTTCAAATAAGCCACACATACCGCAGACACTGTGTCATACAAACCACTGAACCACAGGAGAACAACAAAGAGACCTTCAGGAAACTACTACTGCTGGACTACTGCTGGACTACTGCTGGACCAGGTCCACATATGAGTCTGAGGTGATCAGTATAGTTCTGTCTCCATCTACAGGAAAAATCAGACTCTCAGCATCATACAGCCGTAACAAAGAAACAGCCTTTAGAATCTAAGTATGAATAGAAAGTTTTACCGCCAATACGACTGTATTCAAACATATTACGCAGAATATCCGATTCTACGGTTCAAAATTTACAGCAGATCTCTACCTGAGCTTTCGGTGCACTGCGCAGGAATGGGCATTCCAACAATCACAGTACGCTCTGTTAAACGAAACACAAAAATTACATTTACATTTATGCATTTGGCAGATGCTTTTCACTAAAGCGACTTACAGTATGTTCAAGTTATACATTTCGTCGGTACATGTTCTCCCTGAGAATCGAACCCACAACCGTTTGCAGTGCTACACAATGCGCTAACAACTGAGCTACAGGAACACCGACTTAGTAATATCAGCAGCAATCCTTCCATAATGATACCAGAAACAAGAAAAACAAGAATCACTGGTAAACGGTATCGCCAGCGCTGCGGTTTAGCAGATAATGCTACACATGTAGCGGTGATGGTCATCATCATGCTGTCATGTAACACAAGTTACAAAAGAGCTAAAACCAAATAAAACTACCACCATTTTTCTGCTATAACCATCGTTTCATTTTTCTTCCGATTTTCATGATGGTGAAATGTAGCTGTACGTTCAAATGTCCTGTTAGAGGTCTGATTAGTTCATGAAGAAAACACAAGTTCACCTGAATCTCCAGGTGCTGCGCAGGGAATGGGCTGTCCGGTGATAACTGTGTCATTACCTAGAAAACAACAACAAACAGTTCTTCAGTGCTGGGACGCAGACGTATGACCTGCAGTCTGTGAATGATCACCACTCATGACTGTGGTGATGATGTCTCTCTCGAGACATTTAAAGGGACAGTTCACCCACAAATTATTCCATCATTTAATCCCCCTTATGTCATTACACACCTGTATGACTTTTCTCTTCTGTAGAACACAAAAGAAGATATTTTAAGAAACGTGTCCTTCTTGTGTCCATACAGTGGAAGTCAATGGGTGCCATTTTGTGTTCCTCAGAAGCAAAAAAGTCACACAGGTTTGAAATGACAGGCGGGTAAGTTAATAATGGGAGAATGCTCATTTCTGCGTGAACTATCCCCTTCAGAAGCGTTTCGTTCATCAGCTGCTCTGGTGAGAAGGTTTATTTCTCTGTATCTCTGCTCCTAACCTCTGTTCTGCTCCTCAACCATCTCAGCTGTGAGGTCTTCTGGATCCATGTACTGAAAATGATCTTCGTTCTCTGAACCTCCACACTTCCCGCAGCAAAAACAGCAGCAGCAAAAGCAACAGCAGCAGGTAAAGAACATCCCCAGCACAAGCAGTGTCTGACGAAGAAACCACAACTTCTTCAGCTGCTGCAAAACTTTTACTAAAACCATCTCATCACTGAACACTCATAAGAGCTGCTCCACAAAGCCACTGAAGAACCATTTTGGCTGTATGGTTCCATTAAGAACCTTTAACATTTAACATCTGCAGAACCTTTCTGTTTCACAAAATGTTCTTTGTAGTGGAAAACGGTTCTTTAGACTCTATAAAGGTAAGAAAGAAAGAACCTTAAGAACTTAAGAACCTTTGACTGAATGGTTCTTTGGGTAACCAAAAATGGTTCTTCTATGGCGTCTCTGTGCCTGAGCTACAATGAACCATTTGAGATTCAGCTTTACAAAACAAACCATTGTATTGTATACGACCTACCGTAACGAATCTAGAACTAAAGCTCTGCACGCACACACACGCCTCACCTTAAACCAGCATTTGGACATGAGGAAATAATAGTTAACACCCTCCTCTCCGATCTGATCTGCGACGTAGAGTCCCATAGAGCCGTACTGGTCGTAGATCTGCCGTTTGGTCTCGTCTTTGAGAATGCTGTTGGCATTGTTAATCTCTTTGAACTTTTCGGCTGCTTCAGGGTTGTTGGGGTTTTTGTCAGGGTGATACTTCAGTGCCAGTTTTCTGCAGAGTGAATATAAACAACACGGCTTTACAAACAACAAACAACAATGTATAGACTGCTGGCAAGTGTTGTTAAAGATCAATGAAAAGAGGACAATGTGAAGGAGTGCTTGTTAAATCCACGGTTTGACATCTATAGGCACCTATAGGTAACTTTACTGACACACCTGTAAGCCTTCTTAATATCGTCAGGCGAAGCGTTTTTCTCCAAGCCTAACGCCATGTACAAACTCTCTCCTGCTCTGGACAGTTTGCGCTGAGGCTGTTTTGTGTCTGTCATTGTTAATTCTGTTAAAAAAGACATTATAGATTAAAGACCAAGTAAACAAGTGAGACATCCATGTAGTGTATAACTGTCTTCTACACTTTCATCAGAAACATTCGCCATATTTACCCTATAAACATTCAGTCTTACCTGTTTAGCTCTTTAACTAGAGGGGAAATTAGCTGCTTCCAGTCTTGAAAGAAAGACACATTTTTAAAACGTAGAGATAAGCAAACGAAACAAGAAATATCTTTACAGTATTTGCTATTATTTATCAGCTTTAGAAGTTCCTTCTCATTTACAAAATCCAAGTACGATTAAACAGCTTTAGTTGCAGTAATTCGACATTAGTAAATAATGTCGATGCAGTTATATATGACATTTAGGTTGGAGCCGTTACAGGCCTCATTACTGTAATATTACAAAGTTATAAACGCGTTTGGCGCTCCTGTCTACACCTACTTTAACCTATATAAGCGCTAACTTGAGTTCATATCTACACTACACTGACGAAATGATCTTAGGAAACACGACTTACCGTTTATAAAGAGAAGGTTTTTGATAACATTATTGTCTATATTTAATCACAGTGAACATGAAGCATGAAGCCATTAGGCATGTCTAAAGTTTAGACCAGGAAGTAGGAACGTACAAGAACCGCAATAGTGAAAGCATGTCTTCATCTAACAGACATCTGACGCGCATACAGCAAGACACGCACACGTAAATATACATGTGCATTTGCTTGACAGATAACACAATGCTTTGTTTTTAAGCGACAGTATCAATGTACATACTTTGCGAGTAGTAATTCGAGTAATGTTGAGTATGTAATAGTTAAAACTATTAAACAATTTTAAAAAATGTTGTCGTAATAGTTTTAATCGGGTTTATTCAATGCTATGACTACTCGGCAAAGCTACTGCGCTAGCTACTAACTGCTGCGTTATTATTGTGGATAGTTTTAATGTGTATTCATCAGTTTAAATGCATCCATTTATTCATCCACCCTATACACGTATTCTGTGTGGAGTCACTGGAAGTGCTGGGCTATCTCACACTGTCAGGAGTTAGTGAAACACTGGACAGGTTTAAAAGTTTCAGTTTAAAGCTTTATTTTGAAGTGTAAGCCATGACAAGAGAGAATGACCTTAGCAAACACCCCTGAAAACACACAAACTGACTTCCTGTCTTCTGAAACTACACTCATTCTCTGAGGTATTTATAAGCCTCCAAATGTATTGTTTAATATTTAACACAGTCCACAATTTTACAACCAGTTAGGCTGTAATTCTTTTAGTTTGTTAAACAGCATTGTTTTGGTTTCATAAACTTTGTTTTGTTGGCTTTACAGCGTTTTTTTTATTACATTCAGAATTAATGAAGTATCATCGTTGCTTCATGATCGCAAGCGACACGTTATTTGACCTGACTGATGCTCTAAATCAGGGGTCACCAACACAAGCTTTTAATCACCCCCAAGGACCACATGAGTCGCCCGCAGACCTGTTCTAAAAATAGCACAACTCACTAGTGAGCTGCGTCTAAAATTTTATTTTATTCTGTTGCTATTCTTTTTTAATCACACTTGCATTTATATAAGGATTTAAAAAGGACAATATCTTAAAAATATGTTTATTATACATGAAGTTTAGTTGTTATTTCAGAAGAGTGTATCAAACTGGGAGCCCTTCGTATGACTCAATACCCATAAAGTAGCTCTCAGTTTCAAACAGGTTGGTGACCTCTGCTCTAAATAAACAGACAACTTTTCTCAATGCTATTGGTCAAGACAGGAGATAACTACTCGTTACACATTCAGTTACGTAACGATCAGGGCTGTCCTATTTGTATGATTATTTTCCCGATGTTTCGGTTGGCCTCCATGCGTTGGTGAGCATTTTCAACTTGGTCCATGTTGAACGTGCTGTCAATCACAGGCCACAGGGGCGGATCTGTAAGCTGAAAGTGCGGCAAAATGTCCTCTGTGAAGCTCCTCACCAGCTCTGCTTTATACTAGAATCAAGAACATCAATGACACAATCAACTTGTGCTGTCAAACTCTACAAATGACACATTCAGCATCATCAGAGAAAGTGATTCAGAGAATCACCGCTTGTTGAATGTCTCTTCACATCTTGATGACATCATGATGACATGATGTCATCAGGATGACATCAGAGTGAGTAAATAATGACAGATTCTCTTTTTTGGTTGTTCTTTTAAATGTTAATTTAAATTACATCTATTTAGGTAGTAAAACAGTAAAGTACGAGTCCTACCTGTAAACTTCTTGACCTGAGGAGACTGCACAGAAGACTTCCTCTTTTCATCAAAAGCTTGCCAAGAAAATCTCCATCCACTGTTTTTCCTCCCAGTGCCCCGTAAAGCACCCACCTTCCATCAGCTGCAAGACTGCAGACGTTCTTCTCCCAAGAAGATCCACCAACACAGTCCAGAATGATATCAGCTCCTCTGCCTGCTGAAGGCAATTCAGCTCAGTTCAAACTCATCTACAGTGTTGCACTGTTGCAAAGCAGCGTTACATGAGTGAACAGACAGAAAACAGGTAAATTATTAAATATATATAAAACACGTGTAGAATACATGGTATTATGGCACATGTTATTGTTAAGATAATGAATTTTAACATACAAAATATTTTAAGCTACTTTAAACAGATCAACATGAACTGTAATGAATCCACCTTCAGTGAACTGCAGAACTCTGTCAGAAAAATCTTCTTCTTTATAATTGATTCCCGCAGCGGCTCCGAGTTCCTCTGCAAAGCGTAACTTTTCAGCACTTCCTGCTGTTATTATCGGAACAGCACGATACAGTCGAACCAGCTGAATGGCAGCAGTACCGACTCCACTCGCTCCAGCATGAATTAACACAGTCTCGTTCGCTTTCACTTTGGCTGTTAAAGACCAAACATAACACAGTATAAACACAACGCAGCACAAACACATTGTATTTGAATAAGAATTCAGTTCCCTTGAAGTTCACACAGGTGTAGCTCACCACATTCACTGTAGACATGTTCATAAATGCCACTTGTTTAATATTTTGTTGTCTAATGCAATAAAATTCACACAGTTGCAAGCTACTGTACAACGGTCAAACTTGACCAGCATATATATTTCACATATGCTTATGAATTGTGACGCTCTGATAACATAAATGTTAGATAGATCTTTAAAGATCGATTAATTGTGCATAACTTTTGCAGGCCTGAAATCGCAATGATCGATCATGTGGTGTTATGCTGTAGTGCTGTTACCTATGAAGTGCAGAAGCTGGTATGCGGTCAGCCAGGCCTCAGGTACGGCTGCAGCCTGACACAGAGTGAGCTGTGATGGAACAGGCATGACCAGTTCCTCTGGAACGGCTACATATTCTGCATAGCCCCCGCCTCCGAGCAAAGCCATTACTTTGACTCCCAACTTCCAGCTTCCCTGGACCCCAGGTCCAATACCAGCGATGAACCCGCTCGCCTCCAGACCCAAGATGTCACTCTCTCCAGGTGGAGGCGGGTACAGGCCTCTCTTCTGTAAGACAGACATTGAACTCAACTTGTCCAGGACACAAACGTTTTGACACACTTTGCAGTTGGTCAGAGTGGTTACCTGGAGCAGATCGGCTCTGTTTAAAGCAGTAGCCATGACTTTGATAACCAGCTGTCCATCTTTGGCTTCCGGCCGGGGAACATGTTTCAAATACAGTTTTCCTGCTTCGTTTACACATACTGCTAACATGGACTACAAAACAATATATTTCTGTCATGCCAATAAAGCAACATGAATATGAAAATTAAAAATGCTAAAAACCCAGCTAAAACCAGCCTAAAATGGTTGGCTGGTGCCAGATGGTTAAACTGGTTTTAGAGTGGTTTTGGTTCATTTCTATCTGGTCTGGCAGGAAGACCAGCTGACCTACCAGCTAAAACCAGCTTGATCAGTTTTGCCAGACTGGGAGGCCCATCTTAAACCAACTAAGACCAGCCAACCATCTCAGGCTTGTTTTAGCTGTTTTTTTTAGCATTTTTTAGCAGTTTTTGTTCAGTAGGGAAAGACATTCGAAATGATTTGATTACAAAACTCTTGAAAATCAGATCAATTGCACAATAATTTATACATTATTAATGATTAACTTACTCTGTTGTCCTCTGGCATCGGATCAGTGGACATTACTGTGATAAAACAGTCTTGTACAACAGACAATAGTATTAATACAACAGTATGAGAATATATATATCAAGGTACATAAACTGAGGAATATGTTTTACAAAACATTATTTTATGTTAGTGGCAATTCTGCGCAATTTAAACGCACGTACGATCACAACAGTTCTTGCGTTGCGCAGACTATTATTAACATTGTAATGTTTAGATTGTTTGTGTGGTCACAGCTAAGTACATTTCAAATAAACTTTAACATTATTTACATGCTTAGTGAGCGTACCTGATGAGTTCCCCCTATATGTGGCGCATACAGCGTCAGGAAACACTGCACAACTCGCGGAAATGATTTCGAAACGTTACATGAACGTTTGATCTTGACTGAACTGCGTTACATCAGATCCGAACCACGAGATTCATTCAGTCCCGCCCATTCGTAACCAATCTCGTGTGTATTTAATGTAGAAATGACACAAAAACATCTAACCCTTGTTCCTTGTTCCATAACTAGTTAACAACTAGTTACAATTAGTTTATAAACTAATGCTGTAGAATACATTGCTCGTTGCTAGTTCGTGTTAGCTAATGCATTAACTAATATCAATAATTAAAACCTTATTGTGAAGCGTTAACAGTTTTTTAAAGTTACTATAGGTGCTATAAAACGACATATAAGCTGTAACTGCAAATGATATAAGTACACTTCAATTTTTAACAAAATTTATCCAAATAGACCAGTGACATACGCCTGCAGTGTGTATACAGATTATAGGTAATATTATTATATGTAATAAGATACTGAAAACAGTGCTTACAATTGCATAAAATTAAGTTTTCGAGCTGTTAAACAGTGTCGTGTCTCTTAGACAGTTGAATGCGACATTTCCCTTTGAAGGATTGTTTGATGAACCTAAACTTTCAGCCGTGCCTCTTATTATGAGCACAATAGTGCTCGAGTGAGTGACAATGAAACCTAATACACTGAACCCGGACAAAACTAAATAGAAATGTTGATATGTTTAAGCGTCATAGCAGCAGATAGACTCACAAAACACATGCGGTACTTTCAGCTGGAGTAAGTTTAAACTTATTTATTATGTGCACACCATATCAACATACGTGTAAGAGTTAGTCAAATAGACGCACATCTGTATTACAAGGGAATAATTTGCAATTTTTTATTCGTTTCAAGGCTACCATCTCAATATGACAGCCCAGCCGAGCGTTAAGAGACCCGTGTGTTCCCTTCACACGGACGTGAGACTGCTGAACCACAGAGAAGAGGTGCACCTGCAGCGGAAAATCCACAGCATCAGCGCCAAATACAGACTCAACGTCCGGCTCCTGGAGCAGGAGCGAGCGTCCGTGCTGATGGAGCACCGGAGACTGCTGAATCTGAAGGTGTGCGAGCCGCACGCCACCGTCAACCACACCATGAGAGCCATATCAGCGGCGAGGATGACGAGCGACGCACCCGACAGCCGCACCGCAAAGTCTGCGCCAGATTTCAGAGCCACGACCTCCGCCAAACATCCCGGAGATCAGAACAGGAGCTTCGCGAAATCAGCGACGTTTTCCGGGCGGCAGGACGACGCGCCTCTGCGCATGTTATCTCCAGGCAAACTGAACGCGTCAGAAAGCGGCCAGCTGTCCATCCTGCAGCTGAAAGACCTGGCGCTGATCGACAGCATCTCCCAGAAAGAGCTCATGCACCAAGCAGAGTATTACCGACTTTACATAGAGAGACTGAAACAGCTTCAGAGAGAAAAACTACGACAGAAAATCAAGAGTTTTCTGGAGACGATTGAACATGTTTGACAGCGTGTGAGACTTGCATGACATTAAGAAAACTTACATAGAATCAGAAAATAATATCATTCTACCTCCTCTGTGGGCATATAAACCGATATAACTGTGATATAATATAGACCTGTGATGTCCCTATATTTCTTTCATAAATGAGCAGTAGGTCCATTACAGTGTGAATTTAGCTGTTCTAAATGATGCTGCCCAGCCTCTTCATAGTTAACAGCGCAGTGTGGACTGGACACTCCAGAAACAACATGCGGTTCTTCAGCCACTGTGGAGATTCTGGAAGCGTTTTGTCTACGAACACAATAAAATAATTCAGTTTGTACACCAATTCACACATGAAAACTGTAGCAATGGCAACGTATGCGTTTTAAACGGATAAAAGTTGCTATGAAAAACAGAACAAAAAAATAAAGTTTGAAAATGGTCAACAAGCAAATGAATCATTTTGTGTTCTGACATAAGCGGTACCTTCACTCTCAATGCGCACGTGTGTGGGGAGATAGTGCGCGAGATCTCTGTACTCCAGCGTGCACAGAAGAGCCACAGACGTCTCCCCTTCAGCTTTACACATCAGCACCAGAATATTACACAGCTGATTGCTCTCCATCACCTCCACTGACCCAACCTGCTCCTGGAGAACAGACAGAAGAACTTCAGAACTAAAGGTAAGTGTGTTTCATTAGGGCTGGAGCTACGGATCTCCAGGAACGGATCTGACTAGCCCTGTCCTGAGTCTTCATTCTTAAAGTGTTGATAGGGTGTGCAAATAGTACCAAAAAGAACAGAATTAAATGCAAGTATAACATGTTGTACCTTAAGGAGTGAGATCTGCTGTCGGCGAGCAGCTAAAGCGTTGAGGTTCTGGCCGAGAGTTTGCAGGAAAGCTTTAATGTCCGTCTGCAGGGTTTGTTTGGCGAGTTTCTCCAGCGGGATTCCAGGAGGAATGTTATGGCGCAGGATCTGCACGGTGCGAGTCAGATCCAACTCCATGTTATACGTGTCCAGGTACACGCCCTCAAAGGCCGTGTGAAAACTCACACACACACTCCGGCCTTCCTTACATTCCACCAAATCATAACCACCTGAGAAACACAGAACAACCGTTCAGGCCCAAAACAGAAGCTCGATTATTTAATAAGTGCTTCTTTATCTTGAGAAGTATCAAGAACTTAGCTGATGTTGTTAATGGATCAGTTCACTCAAAAAACATGATTTACTCTCATGTCATTCCGAACCCACTGATAGGAACAATTCCTTAGAAAACGGCACGTTTATAATTACCAATTAGGTGATGAGCACGCTGAAGGTCCCTCAACTGCATCTGCCACGCGGTCAACAAGGACTTCTGTAGTTCCACAGAACCATCCGCATCATCGACCAAAGGAAGATCTTTACTCATCTTATCTTTTAGAATCTGAATCATAACGAGTAGAATTGAACATGTGGATTATGAAGATTAGAAGCATTTAAAGGTACGGTAGGCAATTTCAGCGAGGCCATCAGTAGCAAGCTAACTTTAAAAGAGCATAAGATCCCGCCCTCCCTTCAGAGCGCTCCCCAAAGTCACGCCCCCTTCACAAACGGTGATACAAGCAGAGGCCAAATAGCTGATCAATGTCTGATGTTCTCTTACCTTGATGTCCTCTAGCTGATGTTTCAGCTGATCTCTTTTGCTACGGAGGGACACAGTCATGACCTTCAGCATCTCTAATCTTTCAGACTCACGCTGGTCCTGCTGTAGAAAACTTCCCCTCTCTAAAGCCATCAAATGACTCAGGACACCTTATATGCAAAAACACACAAGCACAACTATATAAACAAAACAACAGGAAATAATGCAAGTATGCAAGACAAATACACAACACATACACCAAACGTCAAACGCTAGAACAAAATCTTCATTATGACTATTTTTCAAAACAATGACAACAAAAGTAATGACATTAATGGAAGCACTGTACAATAATTAGGGACTGTAAACACAAATCAAAATGACCTTTTTGGTCAAACATGCATGCGTTGCGTGCGTTTTTAAACATGAATGCGTTGCATGCGTTTTTAAACATGCATTAAAAAGCTCCCGTGTAATCGGAGCACTTTCCACCACTATCTATTTAAAAAAACTAAACTAAACATTGACTTTAAAAACGTAATGTAGCTTTATATGCGTGTACGCATGATGTAGACCAAAGCCTTTGACGTCATCACACTGTTTTCTTTGACATCATACCCTGAAATGGTAACAGACTCGTACAGGTTTACCTTGTTCCCCAGACTCTCTCTGGTCATCCATGATTTCGACCTTTTATAACTCGCTGTAACTTTTAAAACACAAGCGTGATTTCTGTCCTTCTGATCGCTACGTGAAATGGTTGAAAAATTGGCGCGCTGTCGTGACGCGCGTAACCTCGGAAGTTAAAACCAAAACAAACCACTCACGCGCGTCATCACTGCGCACGCCCAGCGCAGCCCGATCGCCTGTGATCAATACATTCAATACGTTTATTTCCACGTGGTTCTGATTTATTTATCGCAAGTGCATTGAAATGAGCTTAAGAATTCATTTAATGAAAAGGAGGTGTTGAGAAAGATGTTGAGGAAAAAAACAGATGCATGTTCTTATGGTAGGTGAGATTTAATGATGTTTGCCCGTGTGAAGGTCTGGTGTTAAAACCGCATGTGTCGTGGTGTGCAAGCGGTTCTGTAACTGCAGGTGAGATCTGCGGAGGTGAGATGTTACTGCGACTGTACCATTGGGAAAGTAACGCTGCCATTCGCTCTCTGAAGCCCGAAGGACGCGCAGCGAGCGTGTGAAGCTCCCGCTGGTAACAGAGATCCGACGCAGACGCTTTGAGGTGAGAAAACGTGCGTGTCAAATACAGATAAAACCGAATGCACGTGTATCTGTGTGCTTTTATTGTCGCTTTCTGTTGATCATTAACACATACATCATAGCGTCACTCGTTTGCCACTGTCAATGTACATAAACCAGGAAGTTGAGATTTAGATGTTCCTCTGGCAGGAATAACTTGTTATATGTATAAGAAAGTGCGACTGTATTCATGAATTTCTTTGTAATATGTTCTGATGCATTTAGGGTAAAGTTCAGCCTCACACTCATGTCGGAGGTTTGCAAACACCTGCCTTCAACTGTTAACCCTTCACTGCCTGCAGTGTCGCGATTACAGAAAGTTTCAGATTTGTAAATATATATCATGGTGATTAATAATTACCACAATTATCACCATGGTACTCACACGCTAGTCCAAGATAGTTCAGAAAATATTATGATGCCGTCCAGACAGTCATAACAGCTGTGTTTTGGAAGTAAAAATAATTTAATTTCTCTTTAGAGAAATGAACGTGTTAAAGTTGATGGGGATTTGATTTCATGTGGATTTGTGTTTTATAAATCATAAGTTAATCGTGGTTTGGTCTGAAGGTGGTTTGACTCTGAACTCTTTGTTAACAAACATCTCTTTCTGCTGTCGTGGTAGATGTTGATCTTTAGCTCTTTTAAATGTGAACATGATGCTGACGTACAGTAATGTTTACTGTAACATGCATTAAAATGTTTCAGGTTGACATCAGAACTCCAGCTGGATGACTGTGTGTGTTGTGGATCATGCAGTGGACACTGTATTATCTTCACATGTAAAGCTTCAGTATGGATCCCACAGGGTACAAGTACTTCAGTGTTATTGATTATGTGATCTTCGGCCTGCTGTTGGTGGCCTCGATGTCCATCGGGCTGTACTACGCCTTCACCGGAGGCCGTCAGAGCACCACGCGAGAGTTCCTGTTTGCTGACAGGAGAATGAAGTGTCTGCCTCTCTCTCTGTCTCTCATGGCCACCTTCCAGTCGGCTGTGGCAGTCATCGGCACGCCGGCGGAGGTCTACAGCAATGGCACACAGTACTGGTTTATTGGCTGCTCATATATTCTAGGTCTCCTGATACCCGCACACATTTTTATTCCTGTGTTCTACAGACTTCAGCTCAACAGCGCCTATCAGGTTTGTCCCTCTCCTCGTGCTTTGCTAATGCAAGCGTCACGATTATGAACTGAAAGCTTATCAATGAGAGATTATCATAAAGACTGTGGAATATTACTTCATTCAGTATCATAACTGATACTACAGGCTGGGCAGGCGATC
>JAZGTI010013682.1:0-14667 GCA_036877585.1 Botia kubotai
CAATGCCGTGCAGCCATTCAAAAATCAATTCATTCTCATTGGGAAAGCTTCCCAGTGCACTATGTTAATCCTTCTTTTTTGTAGCAGAACTGTTTTCCAGAGGCTGCATCCCATATGGCCATGACAGCGTAATCTCCCTGTGCCCTCTTTCTCTCTGGCTTTAAGCCCTCCATCCATTCCATTAGTTACTACCATCGCACATCTGTCCGCAGCTGGACGACCAGCCAAAGCAATCCATCAGTGTTATTTCTGAAGTCACCCTACAGCTAAGCTAAGCATCTGCATGTTCTTAACAGACAAGAAAGTCTCTTTTATCTATATATCTATCTATCTATCTATCTATCCATCCGTCCGTCCATCCATCTATCTGTTTATCTGTCTGTCTCAAATAATAAAATTTTACAGGCCAGCTTGAATGATGGTCCAAGCTGATGAATGATGGTTAGTGCTGATTTGGTACACCAGCATATGCTTGTTTGTTTGTTTTGTTTTAACTGGTAGCTGTCAGAATGAGGTAGTCCTGAGGCACCCTAGGAGGTGAAGCATTCAAGACACACGCGACTCAGCCAAATGTTCAAGCTGCATACATACACTATCAAATATTGCTGCCCGGCATTAGCATTAGCATGGTAGCGAAGTTATCTGTGTATATAGCACAGGAATGTTAGATTTATATAGATTAGGTTAGATTTACATCTATTTAGCAGAGACACATTTACATGGCCAAGTGTAAACTGAAATTACATAGCCAGACAGAAGATGCATAGTGTAAATAGTCCCAAACATAGTTTAGCTGTGGAAGCTGATCAACCAGCACTCAGTTCTGGTGAAACTTGTTTTTGGTTTTTGGTTAAGCAAGTTAATAAACCAGGAGTTGACCAGCACCAAAACATATGTTGTTGACCAGTTATGCTGGTCTTTTCAGTTATGCTTGGTTATGTCTAACCAAGACATATCAATTTCTCATCTTCATTTCCAGTGGGTCACTGTTGTTTAATTAGAAAAACTTCAAGTGAACCGAGTTGAGAGAACTAAATTATAGCGCTCCTCTGGTGTTGGCTGTTACTGAGACTTGAATTAATATGAGCAAAGGTTATTCTAACATGACAGCGTAGTACAGTGACTACAATGATGCAAAAACTACGATCAAACATTAAATCATTGAATGTGGAATACACTGCGTGGCTTCACACACTGCAGGGTGCAAATTAGTGGTAGGTGCCACACTGTCTAGCACTCTGGCTGCTGCTCTCAGTTCATGGCGCAGGTTTGTGTTTTGCCCCACATTCGACGACAGCTGAATGAAAATAAAAAAAACATGTCTGATTAAGATGTGGGTCTTATATTACGAATCACACAATTAAAATTGTCCATTTCCGCACACATAGCATGGATAGAAAAAAAAATTTAAACGCCTGATTTATCTCAAATTCGACGATCATTAAAAATGTCAATTTTAAACGTTTAATTCTTCAATCGATTAAATGAACTGAGACACTGAACCCCTCCATCTGATTTCTCCCGCGCTCACCGAGAGTTAGGAATTCAAATTTGTCCGCTAAACAAACGGGTATTAAAAATTCTCGTACTCCTCCCAACCACTCCCATCATCCACACGGGCTCCAATCCGCTGTCACTCGCTCTCTCTCCCGCTACGGTCCGTGCGCTGATGCCGCAGCTCCAGCAGCCTCTCTCTCTCTCTCCCTCTGATAATACAGCAGTCATGGCGACAGTGACAGTCCAACCGCTCACGCTGGACCGAGGTGAGTACCGATAAACGCACGCACATTGAATCCTCGTCGGAGGAGATGCTGGAGGTAACTTTAGGGTATTGCACTATTGATTTCTCGATTGTTTTATTATTGTACTTGACAGAATAAAATTAGTCATTGGGCTATAGATGTTTTGGTGAATGTCGCTTTCTCGTTTCGGCTTGTGTGGGTCAGGTACGTGAGGATGATCGAAATATTTTCGGCGCGTTTGGATCCATCAATGTGTGTGATGTTAACGCTCAACATCAATTTGCTCGGGGCTATTTGCTACAAGTCACTTTAGGCACTAATTCTATACTTGCACTTTGCTGCTCTGCATATTTTTTATTCGCTCTTATTTCACTTTACGAAACGTCCTCCAACTTCACGGTATGCAAAACAGGCGTTCACGCCATTAATTCCGTGCTTTGATACACTAAATATAAAACGGATCAAACCTTTTATAATGAACCACACATGCTGTGTAGAGCTTATAGTCTACTATTAGATCTGACGATGTTTCCTACACGTTCCTGTCAGTAAAAAAAGGAAATGTGTAAATCTGAAGTCAGGTGGACCAGCGCTTGCTTTTTATCGCGTCGTTGATGTTATCATGGCAGCGAGGTTGTCGTTGGTAAATTGAACGCCAGTGGGTGCCCGGTGGGTCTGAACTGTCAGATTAGACTGAAGAGACAGTGAGTGCAACAATATGTGTTGGCCGACGGGTCGCTGTTGTTCTTTTTATATATACCCTTAAATCCCCATCAGTGCTAACCATGAACTACATCATATTTAAATACGATAAAATAACACGTTACACCGCCTTTGGAAACTCAAGCCAGCTCTGTCGTCACCCGAGCAAAGACGTGGGGATATTTATAGAGAAATTAGATACCTCTGGCATGTGAGCATGGATATGTGGAAACTATATCGCTGCGTTTTGGAATAAGCGGCAGCCTTCCGACGTGACAAAGCTTGTATAGTTCTATTATAAATAAGGACTCTGTCTATAATACAGGCAACGGAATCCTGACGTCAGCAACGCGGTCGACCAATCAGAACGCCCCATATTTTACAGTAGTCATGCGCTTGTGTAGTAGACAGCTTTGTTTATTATAACTTTTATAATAATCAGCTCGTATATGGTTTTTAAATGGGTTCCTAATGGTCAGGTATCATGTGATTTGTATTTTTTTCTCAGAATTCATGTGGTCCGTCATAAAGGATAAGACTAAATTTCTTAGGCTATCAAAAGTTCAAAGATCCATCGTGTGCACTTCCAAACTTTAACAGGGAACGTACTCAGAACGATAGCTAACATGTTTTCAACTATATCAAAAACACTATTCTTGAGTTGTTGAACTGTTTAAAAATGCAGAATCACCTAAAAATAAATAACGTTCTTAAAACCAAGCAATAAAGTTAATACGTCTAATAAATTTGACGTTTTGAACATTCCTGGAAACTTCAAAATAAAATTTTAAAATGTTTTTGTTACTTAATGGAAATGTTAGGGAAACATCTTACACCTACAATTGTTAGCTAGGTGTAAACATGAAAATGCATTGGTTTTGGGGCAGACCACCAGGCACTGTGAATACAAATAATGGATCAGGGTGCACAGTGTGGAAAATGACCACACTACACTTCAGACTTGATTTAAAAAGCGTACAACAATAATTGCAAAGGTGTCCTCAGTGGTTCCTGTTCATTTAAGTTATTTGCACAGAAACCTAAAGTTATTGTTATTCCTAATGGCTGGACATTTAAACAGGCAGGTTATCAGATAAAGCTTTCTGTGATATCAGAAAGCCACAGGCCACATATTACTCAACATTTCTTCCAATAAGACAGTTTTGCCTAAGGCTAGACAGGGATAGTGGCAGTGTAGTTATACTTTAATCACAGAGCAAATACCCTGTGTTTTCCCTCAATTGGGTGTAGCTGGTTAACTAGAGGTTATGATCATTTCCTGTTATTGTATTTAAATAACAGATGTTTCGAAGATAAAAGCAGCTTACAGTTCTCAATAGAGCTGACACTAATGTACAGTATGGAACTGCTCGTTTCTATACCAAAATCAATACAGTGCATTGTCAACTCATGTACAGCATAGAGGCAAAAGCCCACATGACAGGAAATCCATTATACCTCCTATGGTGATCTTAGTTAGGGGTGAAATGCTTGTGTTTTGAAAACAAAACTGCACGTGTGTCATCTGGAACGAGAGATTTAATCAGAGAGTACCAAGATTTTGTTTTGTGCATTAACAAGTTTTGTGCATTAACATATGTGTACAGTATAGGTCAGGTTAATCAAATCTCTAATCAAATGCATCCTAATACTCAATAGATAATCAAGCGTACATGTAATTATGTTGGATTTGAACACAGGTTGTTATGATGCATGACACATTCCTCTTTACTACCAAGACATTTCAGATTAACAGAGATTGTTTTTTCTTTAATTTAAGTTACCTAGGTATACATATGCGTGTTATTATTTTTGCAGGGTATTGTGAGCATTCGCTAAAAGGATAAAGGTTAAGACACCAGACTAGCCTGAGATTAAGATCAAGCAACCATATCTTGATCAAAACTGCCTGTGTCAGAAGTAATTGCATATTTGAAAAGCAGAAGCTTGAGGAATAAGGACAGTGGTGTCAGTCAGACATCAAGGCATAAGGTCATTTGTCTGAGCTATTAAACCGTTGAGGTGCCCTCAGCTGTCGCGGATGTCACAGTCGGACCAATTACTGCTAATTCATGTGCTTTGATAAAAGAGGTACGAAGATACGAGTGCGACCTCAGAGGTGGATGTGGTTTTGTGTTTGCACAAACTGCCTCTGTTTTGGAAAGCCTGTCATCCAGAGACCAGCGTTTTCTTCAAGCATGCCTGACCCGTAAAGATGCTCATTTGAATTTGAAGAGCAGCAGATGGCCAGAGCTACCTCACACAATTTATTCTGGCATATAAAATGTTGAAGACAATGCCCCTCACAAATTCTTATGTTACAAATGTGTAAAACACAGTACAGAAATGTCTTGGCTGACAATCACTGTAGCTTTTTATTACATTTTTTTTCAAATTGTTTATTTATAACTGCATGTATATATGAACAAATTAAAACAAAAAGCAGAAAATGATTTTATTACACAAGCAACATAAATTCAACACAAAATCAAAATTGCCCCAATTTATTTTCCCAGTACACATGGTCATATTCCTGGTTTTATGCACAATTCATCAGTGTGTTGTTACAAAGAAAAAATATTTGTTAATGTAAATTCATTGGATGCCTGGAGAAAAGTCACTCTTATATTTAGCTCACAAACCAATCAATTCCCACATAAAATAATGTCCCGCCCTACATTTTTCATTAAATTAGCCATTAAATTACATTAAATAGCCAGTTTTATTCAGATATACATTACATGAAGTAAAATAGGTGTGAATGCCGTTTCAAGTTAAAAATACTTAAAGACTTAAAATATTCTTTAAATCAATCTAATTGAACAGATTCCAGATCTGTTCGATCTGGAATGTCTCCGACTTCCAATCAGATGATGTTCCTGTGTGCTCAGTTGGTAGAGCATTGCGCTACCAACGGAAAGGTCGTGGGTTTGATTCCCAGGGAGCACTGACAAAATGTATAACTTGAATGAAGTCGCTTTAGATAAAAGCGTCTGCCAAATGTGTAAATGTAAATAACATGTCCCAGATGTCAGGTGATGGTGATCTTGTCAGGTAATCTTTCAACAAAGATGTCATCTGCAATCAAAATGTATGATATCACGTATCCTACCACAAGTTGAAGTTCAACATCAAGTCAAGTTCTGTTGTACTTTTCCAAATATCAAATTGGAAATTCAGACTTTTAACTGGTCCACAGCATTGGCTATATTCTTGTTTGGTTTTATCAAAGAAACCCTCAACTTTTCTCAGTTCCACATGCAATGTGTATTGAATTGAATTGTGGGCTTGCAGTGTGAATGTTTGCCACAGAGAGGATGAAAGGAAAGCTCAACAGAGCCGAGCAGATATAAAATTTAGTTTCGCTTGAAAGGGAAGACTGGGTATGTAAAAATCTGGTCACTGCTATAAACAAGCTGACAAACAGCTTTCCAGTGAACCCGATTGTGTCAAGGACATTTCTTTATCTGTTTCATACATTCAGACAGTGTCTTCCCTGTGTTTTATTCTCTGCTAATAGTTTTAAAAATATATTGCGCATGTCTGTTGTCAAGGACTGATTTTTAACCAAGCATCACAAATACTATTTCACATATATTTCATATATACTATTTCACGTAAGGAAAACTCAACCGTAAGTATTAATCTGTGATGCGTAGCTCATTTTGCAGTGTTTTGCGGCAGACATGAACGATACCTCATACACTGTGGTTTATCAAGGAGACGCGCTATTATTTTTCTAAATGATCTGACTTACGATTTTCGACGAGAGGGCGATAAAACAGGTGAGGAAATAAATCTTGTAGACTAACACTGAAGAAAAAATGGAAGCTATATCTAGGAACAAGAATATCATTCTTCAGGGGCACTTTTGATTTGGTACTTAGAGAAGGCAGCAGCAACCTACCCAGAACACATTAGCAACGGCCTGGCATTCATAAACCATAATGAATTTGCATGCACTTCCTCATCAAGCTAATAGGGTATATCAATGTGCCACGCTGCACTACAAATGGATCACAAATCAATAATTCACATCCCAAAAAGCAAAGGAAATGACCTTCCCTGTCTGTTTGCTGTGAGGAATTTTTTGAGACCACTTTCATATATTACAACTCCTCTACTGGCAGAACGCTGGCACAGACTTGCAGTATTTGTCAGATAAACTCAAACAAAATATCACATTTTGTTCCTCAGACATCAAACTGTACATTCACCTTGACAGAATAAAGCCCATTGATGTAGAGAATTCATGGAGTGAATCATAACAAATAATTCTGTTCAGAAGCAAAAGATTTCAACATAAACCTTTTATTTTTGATACGTGGTCTGAATACTACGGTTGGTCTAAGTGGTTTTGTTAGTACACGCTTTAAATTCAGAGGAGAAGGTGGTCATGGTGGTCCATGCCCTACTAGTAGTGTTGCTGAAGGCTACAGTGGTTGTAATGGAGAGCTAGGTCACATACGCGAGTGTAATGTGGTATATTGGAAGGCTGAATACTCTCTCTCCCTGTGCTGTTTTTGCCCCCTGTGCTTAGTCATAGATCCATGTGGGCAGGTAGACCCATGTGGGCGGAACCTTTGAAGGCGCGAAATTATGCAATCGCTCTGGCTTGTTTCTCATATGTGAGACTATACGTTACGAGGAGAGACGCATAATAGTGTTCAACTCTTGAACTCCATAGCCAACGCATTTACAGCCTCCAATGCTGCCCTTAGCGGTCTCCATGGTAATGCGTTTTAATGTACCAATCAGAGGCCAAGCGTGTACAGCAGCTCATCAAATGACCTGTTGTTTATAAACACAACGCAAGTATATGATAGAAATGCTTGACAAGATCCATGCAGGGCGTTGAGCTGCCACCATGCAAATTCCAATCTGAAAGCTGTAAAAAAATAACACGCTAAAAATGGTTTTATTTGGGATGAGACCTCTATTAATGAACTAAGTCTAGGTCAGTTGTTCACAGAAAGCCAGGAGAAAACCTGAGGCACCAGAGAGAATTAATCCTATCTGTAAGTAGCTGTACGTGACGCAGGAGCTTAAAATGCTTTTAGAAGCTTGTATCATCATATAACTTTGTTAATGGATAAATTTATCTTTAAAATGTTGCTTCATGCTCTTTCGAAGATACGCTCGTTAACACTCTCCCAACGCATTAACCACTCCATTTATTTTTATAAGCAACTTTGCCCACTAAATGACGTTATGGTAATTGATCTTTGTACAGTTAATAAGACATTAGACATAGTTTCTTTCCCTGAGGTTATAGAATATCAGCTCAGTACAGTTAAAGTGCTGTAAGGAGTTGTGTCCGTTTTCTCCATTTCTACTAGACTTACCATTCAACCTCGCAGCTACACTCTGAAACTCCACCCCTCCCCAATACATGTCAGCAGATCTGACATGCTGGCAGTCTGAAGCCTAAGCCAGCCTTGCTGCCCAGTCAGTCAATAACTTCCCAAGAAGTGTTTAGTGTATGAACCCCTTTAGAAACTGGCTTCAGACAGCCTTCCGACTGAGGCACTATAATTTCACATCTAATGATCTAAAATAAATTCAACTGAGATAACCAAGCAATTATTTTGTGACTACTATGCTTATTTTTGGGTAGAAAAATTAAAAACCAAAACAAACCACAAAAGAACCACAGAATACACAGGACTGTGTAAAAGCAGAGACAGTATGCGTTTTCTAAATGGATAGCCTGACTGGTGGGCCCGTTTCTGTTGTAAGCTTGCCTCTTTCTTCGTTGATGGCTATTCAAAAGTAGATAATATTCTGGCAAGATGTTTTTGTTGCAGTTTATTTTGTCCCCACCACTTTGCTAGCTTATACCCTATGCAAGTCACTTACCCTACATGCATTATAACTGGATATCCCCTGGGGTTTTAGGCGCACTAAATTAAATGAGCGGACCGAATTGTTCACGACACCAGCACTGGAATAAGTTATTTATAATGTTTTGCGGAGTAGACAATGCAGTTATCATCAGTAACGATGATATGCATGCGACAATATTCTCTCCTGCACATACAGCTCTCAGACAATTAACTGCATTTTCGCAGCTCACTGCGACACTATTTAAGGTTTTGGTTACAGGGTTTGTTATACGAGGGTGGATCAGAAACCCAGACCCATACATGTAACCAACATGGCATACTGTAATTATAATTCAACTGCTAATCGATTAATTTATCCACTGACCTGTAAATTCGCTGCACCAGTAGACCAGCAGATGTGAGAGCAACGCTAACCAATTAAATATGTCACGTTTATTTGGCCGCTTGAATTGTACCCTCAAATCACAGTATAATGAGAACCGAGTTTTTCAGTTCTCAGCTCACATTTCTAACTATAATGTTATGGTTTACATTTAAGTTTTGACTTACAGTTGAGCAAATTCTTTATTACTGGCCTGATATGACACTGACCAGAATGTTACAGTTACTGTTTTTTACAACAGTGAAAGATCATGTTTTAATTGTGCACATTATTTGTTATTTATTATAATTAAATAATATAATTGTGCACATCCTAATTTATATTCATGACATATGCAAAAGACAACTAACCGACTTTAATCATGATAAACAAGGAGAAAGGTCTTTGGTAACATGCACAGCACAACAGAAACATTTGTGTGTGAATTTTTTTTTTTAAAGTTCACCTTATTTGTCTCAATTAATGGGAAGAAGCGCTAATGAGTGGGAGAGAAATTGACCAAAATGAAAAAAAAAGTTAGTCAGAAACAGTGGCTATGAGTCATGGGAAGCGAAGAGGAGGTAAATGATCGTTCATGGTCATCTTCTGACCTCTCGCTAATGAGACATAAATGTGAAGGGAGCAATTGCACAGTCTCCTGGCTGAGCTAACAGGACACCAACATGTTAAAATCTGCTCATTATCGCACACACATGACTTCAGACCCTCCTCTTGACAGAAACAGCCGGTAATGACTGGGCTACGGCACTGTATTAATGAAGAGACAGTTGTTACACTGCTACCATTACTGTACATGTTTGGGTCCTCTTAAGAGTGAAAGCTCAACAGGACCCAGTGACAAAGGTTAACTTCAACAATCTCTCTTCAATGCTATCTTTTGTGGTAAAAAGAGGATGGACAGTATAATAGTTCATCCGGCATGTACTTTGAGCCTCCTATCAGTGGAGAGGTCAGAAATGTTGTCTTCGGTGAAATAGGCTGGACTGTTTTCTGTGCACTCTTTAATGTCAGTGTCGATATTATGAAGCTGTTTAACCAGTGGCTCAGTTTCAAAACACTGTGAGCTGCCTACACAGGCAGCATTTTAAGTCATGATAGACAAGTTTTGTTGTAAAAGCTGTTCTAAAAGGTAGATACCTTATTTGAGCCACATTGTAAGGCAGCATCACAAGTATTACAAGGGAGACAGTCCCATAATGCATTGTGGCAAGCTCAATGAAAAAATCTATCCAAGATGGTGAACAGTGTGAGAGAAATGTCAATTATAAAAGTACTTAGAATTAATGCAATACTATGATACTGTTAGATTACAACATTAGCTTAGCATTAGCTTAGCATCATCCTTATATCAAACTTTACTGGACTCAATTGTGAGTCCAATTGTGAGCATAAAAAGTGATATTTATATAGAATATTTGTATTCTGCATGTACAAATGCAAACATGTTCCCTATGTGGAGAATTTCAAATCAGTGTAAAATGAAGTTCCAGCACATTTAGAATGCACAGTTTTGAAAGAGCGCATGTAGGAGTGAATTTTAAGCAATTTAGTTATTTATTTTAATACACACTGTGTTTCTCAAAGAAAAGAATACACTACCAGTGAAAAAGCTGCTCTCATATTGTTTAAGCTGCTTTCACTTGTCTGACATGGCCAAATCTTCAACTGTTGCAAGCTGAAGTCAGAAATCAGCTTGAGGCAAGTTTATGGCATTGCCTGTGTTGATTTTACTGATGTGTGATGGCAATAGAGTGATTAATGTCATACAAGCGTTTCACTGGCAGCGGTGTGCTGTAGCCAAGTAGGGTGTCCCAGGACAGCGCTTGGTTATAGATCTAGCTGACGGCTTCGTAATAGAATCAAAACTGCTTTAATAACAGAGGAGCTTCAATCTCGACACATCAGCTCTTCAAAAAAGTGCATCAATTCTGTGCAATGTGACAAAACAATATAAAAATGCCAAAACTGTCTAGTTGGCGTGTAAAGATGAAAGAAAAAGGTTCTCAATTTGCCTGACCAAAACGACCCCAAGTGCAAGAGAGTTCGCTTAGTTTCTTGTATCTGTTGTTTTCCCATGAGCCCACAGGCTGTAATAGCTTTCGTGTCTGCTCTCCTAGTCTCACATGGTTTGGTTTTATTTGTTTCCGTCCAGGGTTGGCTTATTTTGCTCTGCTGTCTGCGTATGGACAACAGTATTATCTCTTGTCAAACAGTTTGGGATGAAAAGACACCGTGCCTATGTGATGGACGGGGTTTAGAAGTATCTTCCTCATTTTTCACTCTGAACAGTTAACACATGATATAAAATGGCATCATTGTTCACAGTACAAAGAAGTAACAACAGGGCTTTCCTGTAGCTCAGTGGTTAGAGCATGGCGTTAATAATGCCCAAGGTCATGGGTTCGATCCCAGGGATTGCACATACTCAGAAACAATGTATAGTATAATGCAATGTAAGTCGCTTTGAATAAAAGCGTCTGCCAAAATGTATAAAATGTTAAAGAAGTACGAGCACAATTAGCCACAAGCTTGCTTAAAAAAAAACATACAAGTAGTGTTACAAACTGCTAAATGTGACCAATGTCGTCAGAGATCTTCAGTAATAATGATGTGCAGAAGTACAGAAATCTGGTTGCTGGGCTGTCTGAAAGACAAGACCAAATATAATGACTGTTTCCAAAAAAAGTCAAGCTGTCATGTCTCCAAACTCTTGTTTCTGGTTGATTCTATCTTTTGCTGGCTGGGATAATCAAACGGAGCATTGTTTTAAAAGCACTGAAATATTTACACTTCAGCGTACAGATTGCTTACTTATTGTTGGTGCATTTTTAGCGGAGATAAGAGAAACTATTTAGGCAGAAAAAAACACATTACCTTTAAGGGGAAGAACATTTAGGCCAGATCTTCTCAGAAATGGATTTACCTTAAAGCACTTCCACTAAAATGGAGTCGATCTCACTCGCATCTGGCCTACACAGACACAAACCCTGAAATCTGTGGCTTTTCTATCTCCGCCATCATCTTCATCCCTCTTTACTTTCTTGAGTCTTTTGTTTTTACCAGGCCAGAATTGACCTCAGTGACGGTCTCTGAGGTGTATGCTAAGGTGAATGGAGGGGGTACGGTAGTGGAATGTTTCTTTTGCTCCATTTAAAGAGAGCTTTGATTGCTTTCGTGGGTCTCTCTGGCCTTCAGCAAGTCTATTTCCATTATCCCACCAATCGATTCGCTCCAGCTCTAACACCTTTCCTGCCCTTTGCTGCTAATGTAACCGTTGTGCAAACCTTACCCTCACTCTCTCTCTCTCTCTCTCTTTGAATCTCTGGCTGTCTCTTTAACTCCGACACATCTGTGCTTTTTCTCTTTCAGATGTTGCCAGGGCGATTGAGTTGCTGGAAAAATTACAGGAGTCAGGTGACGTCCCGGGTCACAAGCTCCAGTCCCTGAAGAAGGTTCTACAGAGTGAGTTCTGCACGGCCATTAGAGAGGTGAGTCACATATCATATAATTAGCATATCATGTTGTTATCTGTGTAGAAGAGTCCAGTATTTAATCGGTGACACAATAAGGAATGATTTCAGAAATTAATTATAAGGGATTTTTCTATCAAAAATGATAAATCGATTGTATCATTCCAAATCCGTAAATATTACGTTATTCTTTTGTCGAACTCACAAAAGAGAAAATATGAAAAAGGAAGGTCCATAAAGTAGTTTTTTAATATTTATTCGAGTACAAGGGCAAATATCAAGATATTTAAAAGCATAACAAACAAAATGGCTTCAGAGTACAGTACGAGTTGTATGACCAACTTTCATGGCACTTCTCTTTTTTGGAGATAGTAAATACAAAGTGAATACACTTTTATTTGTAAAATAGTGTAGACATTTTGCTAAAGAACTACATGCATTCAGCATATACATTGAATATATGCATACAAAAGTCTGTTTTAAACCATGATGACACTAGAGCCATACTCCTCCAACTGAACTAAAGAAACACCTTATGCAGGTACAATTAACACAGTAAGTTACTGTAACACAGTTTTCAAATGGATATATATATATATATAGGAATCTCTTAGTAGATATACAGGCTGTAGGATTATTGATTATGGGATGGAATCTCAGTGTGATGTGGGGGACAAGCTTGCGTCACAAGTTTGATGACGGTAGGTGGCTGTCAGGAAAAGATATTGGCTTATGGTGCCTGTTCTTTCTTTGCACTTCCCAGCCTTTTCTGAGCACTTTCAGAAATGCAAATATTCTGAAAACGAAGTTAACCTGGGCTACTGCAGGACAACATTCTCACCACTGTAGAATGTTCTGATCAAACATTTCAATGCTTGAATTTGGGAACCACATTAGCAAACAGGCTTTAGCAAAAGGCTTTAGCATCATCCTGGTGGAAATGTCTATTTCCCTGTGTAGGGGTGTGTGTGGGTGCCATATTGCACAGGGTGAGAAAAGAAACAGATTATGTTAATTAGGCAGTTTATTTAATTTATTATTACAAGGATGATTATATGCTGCTTTTTGTGTGACACCACAGCTGTGCTCTTTGTCAGCAGTGGGCTGAACATGTATAACCGTGCGGTTGTTTATTTTGAAACAGTGTGGGAGATGAATTCATGTTCTGATTATTTGGGTTGCAAGTTATTTCCTCGGTCACGAACTGACACTGTTGTGCAATTACTGTGGAATCAATTTCAGATTTTCCCGCCTCTAAACAGCAAGTACAAACAAAGTTTGACTGGTTACTTTTCATGTCAGTCAAAAAGTGTTTTTGTTTATGTGGTCGGATCTTGAGCAAAATTAGCTTGAAAACGTATTCTGATCTTGTATTTTAGCACATAAACAGAAAGTGCTAACAAAACTTTTGAATATCTTGGAAATGTTTGATGCCGAGAATCTTTCAAAATATCCAGTGACAAGTTCTTCCTTAGAAACGCAAAGCCTAAAAGGATGCAAACAACTGAACGGATGTAAACAAAAGGTGACAAATTGTATTAACCAGTTAATCAGATTTCACCTTGCGAGTTTGAGAAAAATCTTGACATAATACTGTATGCATTAGACAATCTATATCTGAGGGGCAATGCCTGAGACTGCAAAAGAAAATGTGCCAAAATTGAAAGTGGAACATCTGTATAGACATCCTTCAGACTGAATACGAGATTCATTTTATCGAGCTACCCACCAGACGACGCAACAGATGAATCATTAAGTACCGTTTTACTTTTTTGCATTTGTAGCATCATGATATCTCATCAACCGCAAGAACAGTGCATTAATGTAATAAAACTTTCAACAGGACATCAATTCACAATCCCAGCATCCATCAGGCCCAAGTTTTACAGAGCCGTGCGCGGATGCTCTGCGAGCTCATTTCATGGCCCGGCAATCACATGCGCCATCATATGGCTCAATCTGTCTCCCGCATTCCCGTAACGAGGGTGTGCGAGGACACCCACGCGTCACAGCGTCCATTTCATTTACAGCACCGACAGTGGCAGGAACAAAGTCAGTATGACAGACCATACAGTCCTCGTCCAAAAAGAATCAAAGAACAAGAAAATTAGATGCCCTAGACAAGTAGACTGACTATCAGTGACGGGTACTTTTTGACCAAACTGTCAACCTGTTTAATGTGTCATCAAGCTCACTTAGCAGTGTGAAATAAAAGTGACTGCCAAATAAAAGTGAGTATAAGACACTTACCAGCTGTCAAAGATGGATTCTGACCTGAAGGGATTTAGTTGCCATATGGGCCAAAACATACATATTTAAAATCATTTTACAAGACAAGATGTTTGTCGTCTTCATGAAACTGCTCCAAAAAGGGACAGTGCATCCAGAAATGAAAATGCTGTCATGATTTACTCACCCTCATTTTGTTCCAAACTAGGGTTGTAACGGTATGAGATTTTCACGGTATGATAATCGTCTCAGAAAATATCACGGTTTCGCGGTATACCGTATTAAACTATCATTAT
>JAZGTI010013683.1:0-14664 GCA_036877585.1 Botia kubotai
AGAGGTAAAGAAACACAGAGATAAAGTTTGGCAAAATCAAACACTAATCATTTATAGTCAGTTTATGATATGCGGGTTTAAGAGATAAAACTAAATTTACCGTTATTCTCTGTAGAAACCAAACACAAGCATCAATTGCACGTCTATTGTAAAAATACCAACTTCCCAATAAGTCTTAAACACACCGTTAAATGCGAGAGGATACAACTTCTAAAATCGCGCAACAAATAATGAATACATTTAAATAACCGTGCGGTTGCCAAACTAACACATCAGGCGTGAAACGCACCCACGCCATCACTCTGCCCGAAACAACAAGCCGAAGTAAAGTAAATACAGCACAACCACAGGTTTGTTCACAAGTTCATCTGTGTTAATAATTGTATTGAATGAGATTTATACTTTCTTAATAGACAGATTTGACTTGGTGTGTCAATCCGTGACTCACAGCGTGCGCTTATCGTTATGATTACGGTCATATCAACAAACGCAAAGAAACGACGTTTTCTAAAGGTTTCATCGAGTTGCCCAGAAGGTTTTTAGGCTTTTGCTTAACAAATGTCTCTCCAAATATCTTTATTATTTATAGATGAAAATATTGTTGTTATTATTATAACCTGTATCTAGCTTTAGATAATGGTGTTGTGTGGTTCCTCCTTCAAGCCATGTAGATCATGCAAGACAAGATTATTTGCCAAAGCAGACACAATTATTAAAACATTGTTTCTAAACGCCTTCAGTTGTGTCACATTATGAATTTGGAGATAAGAAAAGAAGGAACAAAAAAATCTTGAGTCAGCCAGGGAGCCAAATGATTACAAACACACGTTTTCTTCAGTAAATGTTTATCTGTTTGTTTTGGGAAAAAACGAGGCTGAGGACATCTGCTGGTCCAACGCGTGTAGATGCAATGAGCTGGAGGAAAATTCTGCTTCAAACACACACAGAGAAACACACACAGACATGTTAACATGTTACAAAATCTTTAATCATTTTCTACATCCTTGACTAAATGCATTTTATTTTTGTAATCATTATGTGATCGTGTCTGGAATTCACTTTTGATTCCTTGATGCAGGACAAATTTGATCCATAATTTGTGATTCTCAATTTGAATTTTAAAATAAATGGTTCATCATTTAGCTAATGTTTCATGCATAACTGCGTGCCATTTCTGATCTACGATACCCTTTATACTTGAGGTAGTCCAAGAGTACAGATTGTGCTGCTGAATACCAGGCCGAAGCAGATTCCAGGCAAAGAGAGAGAACAAAATAAACAAATAACGAATAAGAATTTAAGAGAAAACACATTTTGTGCGTACCTTAAAGATAGACCTCCTAAATTACAAAGAGGAACAGAAACATTTTAATGAGAGCCATTTTTTTTACACCTAATGTAGTCATACTGTATCTTAATTTCTACATTTAAAAACGCTTTCAAAGGCACTGATAAGCAATGATTTAAATGTTTCCATCTCCATGTACAAAAACACTCGTTGTACTCGCTGTACGGTACAGTGTTGATGACGATGTGTACAGTGAAAGATGACGATAAACACACAACAGCTTCAGACGTCGAGAATTTATATAAACTTTAATTTCAAATTTCAATTTTTGACAATAGATTTAATCACTTCAGGACTACAATTATAGAACCACTTCTAAAACGTAACTGTTACTCAAACTATGTTATAGACGCATTTTCAAGGATCTGTTCTGTCAAGCTTTGTCGCAGTTTAAAGCACTACACGCCGCTGTCCTTTACTTGACGCTGTTCTCTTCCATCTGATCCTCTGTTGTTTCCACGCGAACGAAATCTAGTGATTGAACACACAGTCACAGAGAGTCAAGACCAATCCTACACTAATTAATAAATAGTTTAATGAATGCAACATAGAAGGTAAAACAACTTCTATAGAAGAGAACCATTTACCTCTGGGACATTCTCGATAGTCGACTCCACATTCTAAAAAAATAACATTGACGGTTATCATCAGCAAATGACATTTTAACATATTCTAATTAAGTACTGAATTACGGTTTACAGTTATCAGTAGGATTGGTGTGTGTGTCAGCTTTTATAAAACGTCCCACTGAACCAAATCTGAGTGCTGATCTAAATACTGCCGTGCTGTGAATACTCACCCATTTCCGGCCTGGAGCTCCTCGATGCGGTTCCTGGAAAAAATGTGATGATTTGAAGAGGCATTTAAATCAAAGCACATCAATGCAATGCATCGTCATGCCCACAAATATTTATTGACTTGGATGGATTTTTCCACTCATAACATTGAAAGACTCACTTGTATCTCTTGACCATGAAGAAACACAGACCTCCAACCAGAAGAGCAGCTCCAAGCCCACTGAGGGCTGGAATCAGGATGTGGTTGAGGGTTGCTTGTTCTGTTAAAAACACCATTACATCATTCACTGCATGAAAAGATTATTCCCTATTTTAACACCCCACAAACATTTATGTTTAAATAAACACCTCTCCGAGGACTGACTTAGCACAATTAAGCAGAAGACCATAACCTCCATTTTTTGCTCTACCTTTTACAAAGAGAGAATGTCTGGCTTCTAATTCATTCCGGACACCATGGTAACGGACTGTGCATATGATATCAGTGTGATCGTCCTGTTTGGAAGGTGGGAAGGTCAGAATAGACTCCACTTCCCAGTTCCCATGACCAATGTCCTTATAAGTCACCATCTCCTTTCCATTGTGGTTCCAGGTGAGAATGGGATGATGGGAGGGGCAGGTGTGTCTGACAGAGCATCTGAAGGATGCAAGTTGACCCTCCTGAACAGACCTGTCCGAATGCAGCTCAGGTGGAGCTGCTTTCTCTGTACATATAAGTGACAAAACACACATTCATATAAAGAATAAGTTGTTGTTGTTGTTGTTGTTATTATTAATTATGTTTATTAAGTTTAATTTACACTCTACAAAATAAACACTCACCAATCATGTTAATTGATACACAGTCGTCATTGAAGGAGTATTTGTCTTTATCAGACGTCTCTAATTCAACCCTGAAACAAAATGGGCCGTTGTCATGGTTTCTAATTTCATTGATCTCCAAGGAGCAGTTCAGATCGCCCAGTTTACCAACCAAACTTGTGCGACCTTTGAAATTGTCTATGATTTGTGTATTATCCTCGTGAAAGATGTACTCATCCTTTTTGGTCCCCTTCTTGTGCCATGAACCTCTCGTGCGAGCGGAGGGTTGTTTACCTCCGGGGTATTTAAATGAACAGGGCAACACAACACAAGACGAGACCAAAGCCTTCATCTCACGCTCAACTTTTACCTTCCAAACATCAGCAAGTATAACAACACAAAAAACTGTGGGCAAAACAAATTCATTAAAGATTAGTGAAAAAGTCGATGCATCTGATTCATTTAAAAATGATTTTGAAGTATGGATGGAATGTATAGTCGTACCCTGAAGCCAGGAGATCAGAACTGCTGTCTTTGCACCCATGCCGGACTGACAAAACTGAGGGGGGCAAACCATGGCAACTCATCAAAATGTTCAGAAGTGGATTGAAGCAGATCAAATGTACATGAACTTGAATGAAATATCATTGTTTGTATCTTGGCTTTCACAGAAGATAAATTCACTTCGGACAAATATCAAAGAAAAAATGTGATGTTTTAAGGGATGAGATTTGATGACAAACTGAACTAACAGAAAGTACTGAAAGAGAAAACGTTCGTTACAACCCGTAACACAAGATGTCTTGTTTTTCTGCATTACTGCAGATTATGAAAGCTTTACCAAAACTTTATGCTTCAAATCAAAATGATATATATCGTATATATCTTTATCTGTCTAGATCTTTATGCCTTGAGGACATTGAAATTAATTTAACCAGGCAATTCAAGGATTACATTAAAATTAGATTAGACAGAAAATTAGAGATGCTATAACTGAAAGCCAAAATGTACAAATTAAATTAAAATGAGATTAGATCGAAAATGAGTGAAATTATAACTGGAAGAATTTCATTTATTTTTATAATATCATTAATAATATGAATAATATATTGATACTACTGATATTGTTGTTGCTCATTATCAGATTTATTTATCTCTAAAAATCACAGCGACAGCGATTTCAACAGAAAGACGGAACTTACCGGACTGTGGGCGTGAGACTGATGTACTGTCACTGAGCAAATAACACTGAAACATAAACTGATGCTCTTAAATCAGCTTGCAGTTCTATGACCATTTTACCAGGAAGTATATTTCACCTACCACACGTCTCAGAAGTCAATTTCAGTTCTCATTTTCCAGCATCCTGGATGCTACAATGAAGATAGCAAACAACCTAATAGTTAATGTTAATTACAACAAAATGTAATTACAACAAAATCTTCTGGGAGGGTTGGCCCAACAACTGGAACGTTGTGTAGTTGTTTTTGGTTTGTGTAACCGGGGGAAAGTGGTTTATAAAAGTCAAGCAAACATGGATTTGTGACAAACAGAATTCAGAATGTAGATCTTTTCATGGGTAAAGTGAGGGTTTTGTTTGCTAAATTTGCAGAAAGTGAAATATTTGTCAGATATGGAAAACCATACCCAAAATGTGACCTTTGCATTTAATCCATCACTGGTGAGGAGTGAACACACGCACACACACACACACACATACACACACACACACACACACAGAGCAGTGGGCAGCACATCACTGTGCCCAGGGAGCAATCGGGGGTTAGGTGCCTTGCTCAAGGGCACTTCAGTTGCTACCCCCCAACGATGGAATCGAACCAGCAACCTTCTGATTACAAGCCCAACTCACTAACCAGTGGCGTCCAAAGACAAAGGCATATACGACACGACAGGATTAAAACAATGCAACAATTGCGACCAATGATGCTGTGTCTGTCACCGTGTATATTAGATGATGCCAAAAATTGTTCCGATCAAATATTTGTGAAAATGACTATTTATTTTTTGGCCTACTTCTCTTTTTCATATCTCTTCAAAGACGAGTAACTTGCACCTACTATGTTTAGAAGTTACTGGTTGAGACCGGTTCTGTGAATATCAAACCTAAAAATATAATCTCCTGTGCTGCAGAAATAAATTAAAAAAGAGGAAACGCAGCTGGAGATCTCAAAGGTACAGCGTATGTTTTATGTGTGAGTGGCAAATTCAGGTACGCATACAATATAGAAAAGGGTATAATAGGGTATATATAAAAACCTGTCTTTACCAGACTTGTTCTCATCCACCCGGTGCTTGTTTTATTTAGAATAAAAACTGCTGATGTTTACAAAGACGATCTCAAAGTCAGGGACAGATTTAGGTTGATTTGGGTGGTAGCCAGTGGAGTGAGATCAGAAGGGGTGTAAGGTGAGCTCTCTTCCAGATGCGCAGCTGCATTTCGGATCATTTGCAGGGGTTGCATTCCCTGGAAGGCCATTGTAGTAATCCACTCTTGATCTGACAAGAGCTTGAATCAAGATGTTTGCAGTGTGAGTTGTGTCGTTTACATTTAGTCATTTAGCTGACGCTTTTATCCAAAGCGTTTACAGACCGCTCTGGATAAACACGTCTGCTAAATGAATAAATGTAAATATAAGAGTGACCTGGTAAAAAACGTGAGTGAGTGAGTGAGTGAGTGAGTGAGTTCGAAATCAACCCAGTCCACATCCTCAAGTCAGTGGTAAACACCAGAACCACACCAGTGGCGACAGTTTGACACACACTGGCTGTGATTCTCATGTTCTCAAAATGTTACTGCGTTGTGTTTATAGTGTTTGTTTGTTTGTAGTGTTTGTTAAAGAAGCCTATCGCTATTAAAAACATTATGACTGACGTGTCCTCAGGACTTCTGACACAGAAAATTGTCTCCTCGTGGGTTTCCTGTGTGACATCTGAACAGGGTACTAGTGTCTTGTTTTTATACTGCACTAAAATATTGATGTTTATTAATAAACCATTTATTCTTAATGCAATTACCTGTGATTGTATATTGATCAATTTTGAATACATATACATTCTTACTTCTTACACTTGAGTGAATCCAGCACGACAAAACACAAATTTACATTTAAGAAGGGAGCCTGGGCGAAACTACATACAACTAATGTAGTTCAGATGTCTTTGGACCTAAGGTCAACTACTTTCACTCAAACCGGCAAGCAGTATCCTAGCAACCAGCACACCGCAGCAATGCTAGAACATGCTAGCAACAGCAACACCCAGCACCCTTGCATTAAGCATAAATGATCTATTAATAAACTTCAATATTATGACCTAGCAACATGCTAAAAGTAATTTTTGCGCCTTAGCAACTGCAAAGCAATGCCCAGACAATCTGCCACAACACCTGAACATATGTTTATGATTTTGGCACAGGATGTAATTATTTGTATGACGATTTTGAAAATTCAAACTGACACTCCCCACTGAAACAAACCAATCATGTGCTCTGCTTTATTTTAAGACTCCTGAAGCTGTTGAACTTCCTATAAATTCCAGGATCTTTTTATATTCCTATATTAGCAGACTATAGAATTCATTTGTTATGTACACTTTAGGGCCCTATAGAAACCTATGCAAGATCCTATAGAGCATATTACAAATACAATATACAGCACAACTTCAAAAGGAAAGTGTTGTTCATGAGACTGTGTAGGAAGTGATTCTGACAAACATCACGTTGAGGCAGAAAGGAAGTTCTTAAATATCTCACCACATTTTCTGCATATCAAATCTGACACTGCTTGAAGGCGCACTGTGTGGTGACAAGATTATTTATTATTTTTATGCAATCATCTAGTAAACGTTTAATCCTTCAGGTAAGTGGTGCATTGCTTTAGCTTTATTCCAGACTTTTCACTGCAGACGTTTTGCTCAGTAAATACAATCGTAACAATATAATAAATGTTTAACTTAGGTGAAGAAAATAAAATATTACTCAGTGGTTATTTGTGGCAACGAGTCTCAAAGGATTGTACAAAACAGCTGATATTCAGTTTTTTAAATTGTGCTTTTTTACAATGTTACATTGTTTCAAAGCAGCTTTACAAACAAAAAATACAGAAATCAGGAAAATTGTGAAACGTACAACACCGTAACAACATATATTAAAAAAGATTTGAAATCATATAAACCATACTTACCTTTGTTCAGGCTGTGACAGGCTGTGAAAGATACGTGTTTTTAAGTTTTCTGTTTTTAAGTTTTGATGAAATAATCCGTTCATTGCAGGTGGTCCATTTTGGTGGAAATATGGTGGTTCTCCAGGGCTGTTTATTTACATTCATTATCTTTTTCAGAGGTCAGTAAAATAAAGTATACGACTGTATTAAACAGTATAAGCACGTGTCATTTATCGAGACCAGTCCGTTATCTTACGTTTGACAGTTCCAGCTTGAAAATATAATGACTTCAGTAGCTTCTTTATTTTTTGGTTTATAATCTCATTAAGTCCAGAGGCGGAAAAAAGAACAATGAATCATTCGTGAGGAATCCTAGTTCCAGTAATATGTGGAACAGAAACTATTATTTTTACATTATTATGCTCTACTATTATTATTAAGACACATGTCTGGAGAAGAAGAACAACAGGATTCCAGACCCAAACAAATCATCAAGAAAATGATTAGAAAAATATTTAAATACGAGGGCAGCCTCTCACCACCACATAACCTAAGAAAAGGGCAAAAAAAGGCATTCATTGGTAACTGAATTGTCCTAAGAATAAACTCAAATAATTCCTTTCCAGTCTCATCAGCCAGTGATGATAAATGGAGCGCGGAGGTGCCTGAATCAGTAATGGGTTTGTCTGGCTCATGTGTGGTGATTCCCTGTAGATTCCAATACCCAGAAGATGGAAAGACACACACGGAATTCACAGGAATCTGGTACAAAGAGAACTCTGAAATAATCTATCACACACAGACCTCCAAAATCATCAGTAAATTCAAGGGTCGCACCAGCCTCCTTGGGGATTTGCGTCACAAAAACTGCACTTTGAGAATCAACTCACTGGATAACAGCGATGCTGGACCCTACAAGTTTCGAATCGAGATCAAAGGTTTCGACAGGTTCACATACGGGAAAGATTCAGTATCCATTAAAGTGAAAGGTACAAGCTTCTGAGCACAGATATCATAAATTACTCACCCTCAATGCATCGTAAGCGCATTCAATTTTCTTCTTTCAGCCGAACAATGACAGTGAATAGTGCCGGAGATTTTGAAGCTCCGAAATGCACTTTCATCCATCATAAAAATAATCCATACGACTCCAGTTGGTTTTTATGAAAGGAATGAATATATTTGTGAATGAAAATGATGTATTCATTGACCAATAACTGCATTTGAATGTAAACATATCTGCATGAATGAGTACAGCCAACATGGAAGCACACTGGCTCCAGATCAATAACTATGAATATCATTGGTTCTCGTGTGCCTCATGATGGCAGTCACAAATGACATTTATTGCACTTTCTGGAGCTTCAAAATCTCAGGCACCATTCACTGCCATTTTAAAGCTGGGTAGAGCCAGGCTATTATTTAACATAACTCCAGTTCTGTTCAGCTGAAAGAAGAAAGCCATATACACATAAGATACCCTAAAATTTAATAACTTGTGTGCTAATTTTGATTCATTAGAAATTCTGATTAATGAGAAGTTGTTAATTTTACAATGTATTTACAAAGCATCCCTGTTCACCCCACTAATCACAATCTCATTCAGTTGTATGTGTCAAATCGACAAATCCTGTAAACATACAGAAATATCCAAACCAATTCACCAGATTCACCAGAGCAGCCTACCATCTCTGTGGGGAAGGAAGTGACATCAAAGATACAAGTGACCGCTACCTGTGCTATATCACATTCCTGTCCATTGGACCCGCCTAGTGTCACCTGGAGCCGCGTCGGCACGACGACGAGTCAGTCGCAAGCACAAGAACACGGTCAATGGAAGTTAACATCATCTCTGACCTTCACACCCTCAAGAGAGGACCATAACAAATCCCTCAACTGTTCGGTAGAGTTCAAAGGACAGAAGACAGTGACCAGCCACGAAATACTCCAAGTACAATGTAAGCTTGAGAAAAGTTCATTCGGAATATATATTTTTGGGGAGCCTATCCACTTAATTGTAGCCTCGATTAAAACTGCAATCCGTAACTCTTGCCTCTTTACCACCATTCAATCTTTACCATCAAGTAAGACACTTTGGGTAAAAGTATTTGTTAAACAAATTGCACGTTTGATTATCCATGAGATACTCATAGGATTGGTGATGTACTAACTAATATGTTCCTCCTTCATCAGATCCTCCATATAATGTCAGGGTGGAGAGTACGTCAACAGTAAAGGAAAATGGCTCTATTGAACTGACCTGCTCCAGTGACGGTAATCCGCCTGCACATAATTTCCAGTGGTTCAGCTCCAACAAAATCCTGCTGGAAAACGGACCCGCCTATAAACTGAACCATGTGTCACGGCATACTGAGGCCATTGCCTGCACAGCCATTAACACAGTGGGACAAAACAACTCTGTGCCTCAGAAGATTAATGTATTGTGTAAGCACAGAGTATTACACTTTCGTTTCACTGTGGAAACGAAAGGAAAAGTTATTTTTGTCTGTCTGTCAATCACTTACAGATCCCCCTGAGATTAAATCTGAGTCTGCCTGCAGATCAGAGACTTCTACAGTCTGTGTTTGTATTGTGGACTCCAACCCCCCCAGCGAGGTCAAGTGGTTCGGTCCATCGAGTGCCTTCCCCAGCTCTAGTGCTGAACAAAAGGGTTCTATTACCATATTCACCCTAAATGGGGGGCCGGGTTTCCCCAGCACTGTGCGTTGCTCTGCCAATAACAGCGAAGGAAATTCAGTCGGTACTTTCCACGTTTCACGTTTCCAAGGTGAGACGTCAAATCTAAATGCGTTGCTGTCTTTTTGAAACATTATCACCCTTTTGATTTATATATGTATTATTATTATTATTATTATTAAATTGTGTCTCTTTTTTCTACAGGTTCAATAATGTATTTTGTGTTTGCAACACCTGCTGTTGTAATTATTTTAGTGGTCATTTCAGTGTGTGTAGCTAGAAGACACTGGTGAGAATCTACAGATACAGTACAGATACAGTATGTGTCACTCGTTCACGAACTCACTCAGTCTTTAATTCTGTCTCTGTTATTTCTGGCTTGTTCTGAAGTGCCAGCAGGGTGAGGCGACAGCCAGACCAGAAAGAAATGAAGACAAGCCCGAAGTCATGCTCAAAAAGGTATTTATGTTGTAACTGGAAAGTTACATGCAAACATAAACGCACATTCCTGGTTTTTATATTTTATTGTTATACACGTTTATATGTGTTTATCTGTTTTTAAAGGCACAGTGTAACATGTAAATTTTTGCTTTCTTATTTTCTAAAAGAGCACAGTGTTGTGTAACTTGTTCATATGTGTACTTACTTACATGATCTCATATGTTTCCAACAATGTTTGAATCAAGGGAAATTCTCAGTTTTAATGAGTGTAAGTTGTTTTAGGATTTAGGATCACCTGTTTTAGGATTGCCTGTCAGTGACGTCATGTCCGGGTTTTCCTCCGCTTCTGCATTTACCTGTAGAAACCATGGCAACAGAATATAATGAAAAATGCGGTAGCAACTGTATCAGTCTATGTTATATGGGTTATACTTAAATAGTAAGTCGTTGTAATGCGGTAGTTAAAATGTACTGTTAGTCTGATTGTTTTGAACCCGTAAACCTGCGCTGCGTTACCCCACCACTTAATAGGAGCCATATATGAGTAGTAACTTAGCATTATACATTACGTTACTTGTGGCTAATTTATTAGAAATAAATAAAACCCTGTTATCCAATGTAACAGTTATAAAACGTTCCTTCATTACCTCATTTATGAGCGTGACTTTCACGCTCCTTCTCAGCGTCATCACGCAACGCCTGTGTTGGTGTTGAACACGCGACCTCTGTGGCGCAAATTACACGCTGTAACGCTAACGCTTTGTTTCTGTTTTTCATGATCCTCAGCATAGAAATGCCAACTTGTGACATTTACACAAACAACAAAGATGTCCAGCCTGTTTATCAGAACTGGGGGGTAGGTACAACTTTCCATCAGTTAAAAAAATACAACTTTAAAAATGCAGGGGTCCTGCACGCATTCTGTATCTGAGCAGTGCAACACGGGGTTGTTGCTTAAAATTGCAGTTTGTGTTTATTACATAGGTTTAATGCTGTTTATAGTATCAGCAGAGGAGCCATGTAACAAATCTTTATAAACCGGTTGCACATTAGCTGCAATAACTAAAAACACACACCCGTGCAAGACTTAAAACTGTGACTTGCTACACACCAGAATGTGTGTGTCTGACTGCATGTGCAACACTTTAATAAATAAGTGCGATTATTTACTGACATTAAGTGATGATGTGTGATCTTTCTGTTTATCAGAGAGATCAGGACGACGTGACAAGTGAGCAAGCCGAAGATGAGTCGATCTACGCTAACATGTGAAAATAAATAAGCGCACGCATTATATTGTTATATTACAAAGTGTATCTAAACGGCTGTTTTCGATGATTAAGTTATTAGTTTTCTTTTAAAGATATATGGAATTAACAGGCAAAATAAGAAGAATAGTAATCGTTGTTTAAAAAGTGATTATTTCATTAATGAATGTACGTACAAAGTTAACCAAGGTTAACTCATGCTATGTAATTCCATTGACTATGCCATCGCTAAATAAAAAATAAGTAACACTATTTAAGTCTATAAGCACCAGTGTGTCTGTGAGATTAGTATAGGTAGTTAGAGAAGCGAGTTAGTTAATTTATACCAGGATAACTACAGTGTTGTAAGCAATAAAAGTTATGTTTTGAGATAAAAAATAATTTCTTTCATTTCTAACAGATCTTTCATATAACACTACACTTCTGGTTCTCTATTAAGTTGTACTTGGTCCCCATCTGAATTGTACTTTGTTTAGGAGTATTATTCTTTAGTTGATTTTTTTTAATTTATTCTGTTTTTTCATTTAATGACGCTGGGCAGGTCTCGAGATTTGTGTAATAAAATTGCGATTTAAATAAATCATGAAAAGAGTACAAAGAACGCGCTGAATTCACGTGGAGCGCTTAAGAACGACATGACGGTTCAAGCGCATGCGCTAAGAAAGGGAAACCGTGACCCCTGGTGGTCACTGGTGGAAGGATTTTGTGTTTGCTGTTTTGCAATTATGAAAGAACATACTGCCATTAATAATACTGACGTAACAGGTTATGTAATCGTTTAAAGTCAGTCTGATTGGGACATGTTTTTTTTTATTTTTTTGCTACTGAACATACAGTAGCAAACTAGTACTATCCGTCCATCTGTCCATTCTGCAAACCCACTTGTCCACTTCAGGGCCACTGGGGTGTATCTCATGCCATAGGTGGGGTACAACTTGAACAGGTGTATTGTGGTTAATCCGTTTATTTATTTCGTGAGTTTTATACACATACAACATAAACTATTTCTCTCTCTGTTTTGGATTTGCTTTAAAAATAAAGACTCGAGGAACTACAAAATGCAAAGAAGAAAACAGGTTTCTAAACTCTTGAATTCAGTAAGTCATACTCAGTGCCTCGGTTCCGTTGTTTTAAAGACGGGCGCGTTGTTGTAAAGTATTGTAAAGTTGGTTTCCTGTTATCACCTCGCAACCCACAACCCATTTCTCTTCAAAATGTTGCGCTTTTGTAGAGACGTGCGATATCTGCTTTCAACTTCGTTTTTTTACGCTTTAGTATTTGCAAGTATAACAGACAGTTTTTTTTAATGTGTCTGTAACTGGGGGGTGAATTAATACCGCACTCACAACAGGAAGTGAGATCGTAACAAATGTGTAAAAGCTGCCTCGCTTACTTTTGGCAAACATCGGGGTCTGTCAGCAAGAGGAGGATGAGATGCGCCCGTTATTTGTTCGATAAACAACGGTGAGTCTAACGGCGATCAGTTTTTGTTCGGTTATTTCCTCTGAAGTCAGTTTTACAAAGATTGCAGTTTTAATGTACTGCTGTATGTTTAAAGCTGTATTATATATAACACCATCAAATACGATGATCATATATGATATAATATAATCATATATGATTAGATGATATTGCAGATGTGTGCAAACTTTAACAACGCTTCAGTGCTTATGGCACTTTGTACTGCATGTTCTTCAGAACAAAAATGTTACAATATTTTTATATTACAATATTATAATTTGTAAAATGTTATACTATTAACATGAAATAAAATATTTCTAAGTCAGAGACTGAACATGAAATGTATATGTATGAAATGTATATGTATCTATAGGGAAATAAATATTTGTTTTCTAAACACACAGAGAGATGTTATTTCATGATGTCATCTTTGCTGTGGTTCTCCTCACTCTTTGTCCTTCAGGTAACACTCTTGAAATGTGTCTTTGTCCTTCAGGTAACACTCTTGAAATGTGTAAACTCTTTGCCATCATATTTTGCGTCCTGCTTTTTCAGCAAAGCTTTACTGTAACTTGTATTATTTTAGCATTGCTTGTGGTTTTTAATGTTAAACTGTCTTTTTCCAGTGAAATATATATTTGGTTTTAGTATTGAATCCTGAATTTTGTTGATCAGTATTTAAAGTGATAGTTTGTCTGTCTGTCTATCTACAACAGAGTGAGTAAATAGTGAAAGAATATTCTTATGATTTTGGTGAACTGTCTCTTTAATAACTTTAATTCATGGAGCAGCAGTCCACTGTAGAAGACGTCTACATGAACAGCATGGATTTCTTCTCCTCTCCCACAGGAAACGGGCACACTCAGAACTGGGTGAGGCAGTGGCCAGATCATGTTTACAGCGCACCTGGAGAAAACATCACCATGCACTGTCAGATTCACACGCATGTGCAGGAGACCATCTCCAGGTGCCTTGTGCGGTGGCACACCACGGACAACCACGGGACATATCCCAGGATCGACAAACATTCCCAGTTTAGCGGGAGACATTGTGAGGACTGGAACAAAAGACTCTGGAGCTCAAGTCTCACCCTGAACTCCCTGGAAAGGAATGACACCGGAATGTTCTACTGTAACTATTTCTGCAGGATTAATGGAACGATTCGGCAGCATTACGGAACCGGAACAAAAGTGTTTGTACATTTTGAAAATGACAAGGAAAATGTTACTCATCCACTTCAGATTTCTCCTATTACAGGTATGAAGATCAGTGTGTCTGAATGTTTGTGCTGTCGCGTACGTATTCGTGACAGAACGATGTGTTTTTATATTTGAATATACGTGTCTCTGAATTTCTCTTTTTACATCATTTTATTTTTGCAGGTGGAGAGAAAGAAGAATCCATAGCTTATCTGTTACTTGTTTTAATCGCCTTGGTAGCTAAATTCGTGCTTTTTACATGTATGGGTTGCGTTACCATTTTTTCCCCAAGATACAGCAGACTGTCCCTTTCACCCTAAACCAAGATTATATTGTAATATAGTATATGTATATTTACAGCCCACTTATTCAGTGTTTCTCCTGTGTGCCAGTGGAAGCTGTAAGTCATCGTGTGGGCTGCTTGTTATTTTCTGACACGTGGTGGGCTCAGACCTGAACCGTGCAATCATC
>JAZGTI010013684.1:0-14662 GCA_036877585.1 Botia kubotai
AGATAATGTGAAACAGCCTATGGCTTGAGGACACTAGCCAGATTACCACAGAGACTCAAGTCAATACAACCACTCCTATACAAAAAGCCAAATGTGTGGGCATAAGTGGGCATTTAAATATCTGCCGTATCGTGGAGTACAACTTCGTTCCAGTGAATAACCAAAAATACTAAGCACACAAAATTAGCTTTACTAAATATCAAAGTTCAATTATTCAGTGACCCACAATCCTGGAAACAAACAAACCCTTCAAACCTCCAAAACAAAATAATAGTCGCCTTTCGGCCCAGTGACCTCATGTAGTGTTTAAGATGCCCAGTAACAGGGGGAGCACTCAATTACCCCGACTGCCACCAGCCAACGAGCAAACACAAAGGAATCCTGGTTCATTAAATCAATCTTGAGTAAGAATGGCCAAAACAAGCTAATTTATCAGCAGTCACCCCACCTTCTGAAGGACATGCTAACAATCACTTAGGACCTCACAAGTCTGAAGTCACATGTGTACATGTTCATCTCGAAGTAGAAAAGATAAAACAGTTATTGATCCATTTCTAAGGTGTTAAAAGGAACAAGCTACATGGTAAGAGCCACAAGATGGAGGGAATTTTTCAGATAGCAGTTTATCCGGGAAAAAAACTGACAATGTAGTTGGGGGAATTGGGGATATGCATGAAGGCTACAGTCGGTAGAAGAGCCTGTGGGCAGAGAGATAAGTTGTAAGGGGAGGCACAGAAGTGAGGGGGTTGGCATGTTGTCTGTTCAGATGCAAGATCAAAGAAGAAAAGTTCTAGAGGTGCACCTCACTTAACCCTTTATTGGCTTGGCTGGCGAATGTGAATAGAGTACATACATATACATACATACACACACACACACACACACACACACACATATACATTATATATATATATATATATATATATATAACATAAGCCATATGTATAATATATAACATTGGCCATATGTTTTCTTAAGAGCTTAAAATAGCCTAGAAAGCTGGCGCAAATACAATCGTTAAAATCACTTCACTAATCTATGACTGCTTGGCTTAAACGATACGGGGCGACAAACTGTTTTATGGCATTCAGGCTTAATTGGGTTTAAAAATGCCTTGAATCTTTCTCGTTTCCTCAAGGCATAATCTGGGACCAGGACAAACCAGATGCACCAAAGCGCAAAAGTAGAGAGCAAAATAAACGTTGCGTCTATATGATCGACTCTACAACTAACAAATAGAGGCAAAAGCAGGAGCACAAAGACTGCAGTCGACGTGGTGAAAATAAGCGCCCATCTTTAACACTACTGTAACAAAGCAATTCCGCAACTTTTCACTCCATTCCAAAACGATCTCTTCGTAGGTCTTGTTAAGTCAAACTCTTTCTTGTATTAAATGCTCCACATCAGATTTAAAGCCAACATGGTATGCAGTAAGCAATATTCAAAGACTTAACTATAAATAACTACGCGGATTTGTCAAAGTACTCACCAATCAATCCTCCGACCATAAAGGAAAACGCTTGGAATAACAGCAAAATAACTCCCACGATCACCAACTTTTTGGTGCTCATGTTCTCTATAATTGCTCCAGCCATTCTCAAAACGTCTCTTTTGGCAGTGCGATAAGAGAAAGTGAAAAGAAAGGAATTTACGGTATCCAGGTGAAACAGTGCGTTATCCGAGATTTGAGTGCGCGACACAGGCTGTGTCTCAAACCCTAATGAGCAGCCTGTGCTGCGCTCTTCATAGGGAACTATAGGGAAAGGGAGTGATCACATGATCCAGTCTGCATCCGTGAAGTCTGCAGGTGACGTCACAGAGGGCCGAGGGTTCAGGTCTATATAGGAGACCTACCGGTGTTTTTGCGGAGCGCAAAAAGGTTTGGCATCCAGTTTGAGCAAGTTTGAACGTATTGCTAAACCCACTGATTTTCGTTGTCAACAGACCGAACAGCAATTGTGTATTTTTTAACATTTGCTAAAGCTTCCAGAGCTAAGGCAATATTCGCAACAAAATAATCAAAAGCTAACCAATTTCTTTTAATATTTGTTTCATGGGACACACTCCACATTTTAAGCATTATTACATCAATAACTCTCAATGTTTATTTATGTGATCCATGTTTTGAAGGGTTATTACTTGGGGAGATCAGGGATATTATCACGATTTTAATATTTCTTAGGGTGGATTAAAAAAGTCAGTTTTTGGTATATGGGAATTTACCTTCAAGTTTTGGTTTAAAAAAGCTGTTAAACTTTCCATCATTATAATGTCCAGGAAAAATACAGAAACAGCTTAGTACATGTTGGGACCCTGCCTTTGAATTGCCAGTGACATACTATTTAATCAAATCTAAACAGCAATTGTGAAGCTTTAAAATTATTTTTTAAACAGGATAATTGTAAAAGATATCAGAAAAAATGTTAACTTATAGTTTGAATTGTGTAAAATTACATGTCTTTAAAATCTGTCCCCAACCTGGCATTTATGAATAATATCCTTTCCTTAGAAGAACAATTTAGTTAAAATGTACCCTCACAATATATTTATAATACCTAGTTGAGCTTGCCTGGATGTAGGTCAGTGTGCTTTTTCTATAGAAAAACATGCAAAATTGCAGTTTTACTTTGCAGGACAGAATTATTCTAATTTAAGAGTTTTAAACTAGGTGTTAAAAAACAACATACAGTATGAATCCACAGCTATATAAACCAAGCCTTGTGAATTTTTTTCTGTCAGAACGAAGGTTATTCTCCTCAGGAAAAACGATGATGAAATGTCCACCAGTGACTCCTAGGCTCCTGGGGTTGTGGCTAAACTTATGCTATTCCATGAATTTTTCAGATTGTGCTGGAGGCAACTAGGAGTCTGACTCAGCTCAGTGTCTGGCATCCAAAGTGTGACAACTGACCTGCTTTATTTCAGCTTTGTGTTTCTGGAATTCAAACTGTAATTAAAAACATACAGTATACTATAGGAGTTTTGGAACCATTTTAAATTCTTGCCATTCATTTTAAATGACAAATAAATAACTATATAAATAAATAAATTTAGGCTGATAAAAAATGATAATTTTGTTAATTTTAAGACAATCAATCAAAACTAGATTTAGCACAACTTTAACTGAATCAGAGCTGTGGTGGAACTGAGAATCTATTATGGGCCCAATAAAAAGCTCTATTGCAACTCTATTGAGAATTGCAAGAATATTGATTAAAAACCCCACAGAGCCCACCAAGGATGCTGAAGCCCCTTCTCACTTGGTTGAGGAGATCCACCCATCACTTATGTAAATATTATTGTATAAAATAAATGATAGATCCAGAAGTGATCACACTTGTTTCAAATGGTGGACGGTAACTCATATTCTTAAACTCCTGATTTATTAAAACTCAATGTAAAACAAAATACAGTTGAAAATAAATCAAATACTTGTATAAAAATGCATATGCCTGTATAAATGGTTCCCTTATAATCATACAGAAGTTTCCCAAACATTGTCATTGTCACGTTGTTAATATAAAAAAATGATATTGGCAGTGTGCCAACCAGCACAAATAGTCAAATGACTTAAATAAAAAGGGTGACATATGGCACCCCTCTATTTAGGAGGTTCTGCTATTGTGTGCTAATAATTTCAAGGTTTTCTCATACATGATGGCAGCTGGTTCTCATCCACAGATCTAAACAATTTACCACTAAAACCTCTCTAAAATCTTACATCTTTTAAACTAGATGGCATTTCAATAAATTGTTTGGATCTAAGAAAATAGGGAAAGTTTAAATTCATGCCAAGGAATGTGATGTGCTTATATAAATAAAAAATAAAACAGAACAGTTTTGGATTTAAAAGCGTGCTCGGATTCTTTCCAGAGGGTCGGTGTCCCACATATGTGAGTCCCAGGCCTGGAACCAGCCTGTGAAGGTTGGAGGCTCAGCTCCTTGCTTAATAGTTGTGATGGGCAACCCACGACGTCCAGAAGGATCAGAGGCCACATAGTCTTTAGCTACAAAAAAGAAAACTTACTCTGTTTACACTGATACTTAGAGGATTATGTGCGTGTTACCAAGGCAAAAGTTTTATCACAAAATAATATCATATTAAGTAACTCACCTATTTTTGGTGCCCCAGTCATTTCCTCCTCATTGGCATCCTTACCAATCCAAAGAAAGATCTAGAAAGAGATGTCAGACTTTAGGATTGTAGGCTATTCACTATGCGTAGCAGCAGATACAGTCAAAGCCATAATCATGTGCATTACATATGTCAGCTCACCTGATCCCAGGTATCAAGCAACATGACATCATCAGTGGCCAAGTCCGACTGAGTGAAGTCACCAGGCACTTCCTCAACCTGAAATCATCGACATTCTTACAACCTACATCTTAGAAGAACTCATGGACTTACATGTATGCATTTGGAAGACTCTTTTGGGCAAAGCAACAAAGTAAATTCAAAGTATACATTGTATTAGTATGTATGACGCTGGGAATCAAACCCACATCCTTGGCACTATAAGCAACAAGCTCTACAATTTGAGCTACAAAACTATATTATCTGTGTTTATTGATCCTCCAGCTTGGCTGTCTGTATTCGTGAGACTGAGTTACCATTAGCCGCCCTGTTTTATTAGAGCAGCCGAACAGACGCGGTGGTTTAACCACGTTCTGCAGATTTGGAGATGTCTGATAATCCTTCTTCCCTCCCAGAGCTGACCAGAATCCGGCTTAAGAAATGTCATGTAAAAGAGGCGTTGATGAAGCACTGTCACATCAGACAGAAGATAATGTCTCCCATACAAAAACACAAAGCATTCTCACCTGGTTCTTTACCCTCTGCAACTACAGTGGAACTCCCTCCCAAAGCACTCACTACATATTTAGCAGCAAGCATTTCTTCCTCGCTGGCACCTACACCTTTCCACACAAACACAGTATCTGGTGTCTTCAGCACAAACACATCATTGGTGTTTAAGTTGGATGCACATGGCTCAACCTACACAAAAGATAAATAAACAGATTAGGATATACATTATACGTATGACAGTCTTCACAGTAAAACAAGTGTGGGACTGACCTCTACAGCACGAGTTGCTTTTGAAGAACTCTGGCGGATGTGAAACAGGCGCTGGCTGCCCGCCTTGGTCTGGCCATCCTTGCGGGATGTGCCTCCACTGTGAATTATCATGGGTTTACCCTTAAACAGACTCATCAGGTGGGGGGGCTCCTGACCCTGTGTCACTCGTACCTGAGCAGAACATATTAGTATGAATAAAAGGATAAGACCAATTTGGCAACAATTACTTTAAGGTATGCTGACCAATGGGCTTTTATCATCAAAACTAACAACAGAATTACAGCTTTAAACGAATTCTGTGGCTGTTTTAAATCATCTTGGTTTACGATATGGGGTGCTCAAAGGTTTGATTTAAAAAATGTTCATTAATAACTTTTGATAATGACTGATATACTGATACTAATGTACTAACTTTTTCTCTTGTCCTCAACTGATTATGGTACAACGTTAAACAGAACTGACAATTCTACCACACGATTACGGCATAGCTTATGTGATTAACTACAAAGGAAGTCATGTTCCTAGCTGTCATGCTCAAAACACTGCTATATTAGTTAAAAATAATGCATTAGGGTAGCTATACTTCCTTACACAAACCAATGAATCTCACCTGAACTGGAGCCCCACCCATGGAGTCATCTAGTTGGACAGTAAGGAAGGCAGAAGCTGCCAGCTCATCCTGTGTGCTCTTCAGCCCCTGCCTGTAACAGAATGTCACATGCATCCAATATAATTAAACCAGCATCACTGTTCTTATATCACCCATGTAAAACTATAAACAGGAAGGCAAACAGCCTTGAACAATTTAGTAACACTTAATTATCTGAAGCATGCATCTGTGGGACTGACACATGGCAGTTAAAACCCATAACATATAATAAAACAAACATGTTATGGACTGACCATGTGTAGATGATATGCTGTTCTCTGCATCCCTGTTTGTAACTGTAGAGAATCAGATAACAGTCTCCCCCAAAGAACTGACCGTAGGTTGAAGGGTTTACCAAGACACGTTCTCCTGCCTCAACACGCCAGATCTGATGAAGACAAACATGAGTTCTGAAAATTCGCTAGGTGAGTTATTTTACAGTCACCCATTTATTTTCATCTTGGAGTTGCCATTTCATCACTCAGGTTAAGATTTTTTGTTTTGCCAGCAGATTTAAAATTTACAGTGTGAGTGAGTCTATTGTTCGAAATTGTATTAACCTGGACTTTTCCAGAACCATCATCAACCATGTTGTGCTGGGCTGCCATGGCTTTGTTATTATGGAGAGTGGAGGCATCAAAGGGAATCTGCTCCACATGGGCTATGCGGCCTATTGAGTAGGCCTTGGTAGGGCCAGTTGTTTGGTCCTTGTCCTTCCAGTTGGTGAAAAACTGCTTGAACAGAGTAGTTTCGCCCCCTGCAGGCAGCACCTGGATCTACAATAAGTGTCAGTAAATATAACATTAAAAGCAAAATAACAGTAAAGCAAATTTATAAATGCAATGTAATTTCAGAACAGTTATTCATATAGAAACTTAATGGAACATTTTTTTGAGTGTCTATACATCAGTATGTTTTTAAAATGTTCTTTGGCATCTACCTGTGTTTTAGATGAATAGTTCTTCTCTTTGATGAACTGCTCTGCAGTCTTCATAGCTGCTTTGCGCTCCTCTGTGTTTGCATTCGGTCCTGTTGGGGAAAGAAAGACTAGAGTCATAGGCTGAATGAAGCTCTTTTATCTTTACGACTATCTTGTGGGACATTTAAATAAGAGGCCCTAGTGATCTGTGTTGCATGCCAGCATGGTGTAAAAAATATGGAGATGGTATCAATGTGAAAGTTCTATTAAAAGATATACAAATGAAAGAAACATAAGAACAGATGATGAAGCTTTTTAACCATGCCAGTGGCTGAAGGTCAAATTAACCCTGAAAAAGCATCTTAAAGTAGTGCTTTCTTTCAATTTTATTTATTTAAAATTCTTTCTATTATTGCTTTAACATTTATTGCATTAATGTTAACTTGAGATAAAATTACTGTGTCAGCAGTAGCCTAAAACAATGCCTAAATATGGCTTTGGCTAGTGAATAAGTTTTTCTTGAAGATGAATCATGCACAAAATATAACCTGGAACATTTATTATAGTAAATAGGGTCTTTCATTTACATTAACCGGAAAGTTATGACTGGACCTAAACACATTTCTGTATATTGAGACCCACCTTTCCACACAAACACGTTCTTATCAACTCCATTGTCCAGGATGTAGCACTCATTGGGGGAGAGCATCTCCTGCTTGAATGGGCTGGTCTGGGCCACCACAGATGTTTTCATGRAACCTGAAGCATCTGAGATCTACAACAGAATCATTTATGTAAAATACTGTAGCCCAGCAAACTTAAAATGAGAAGCAGTTGCAATGTTTATTTTATTTCTATTTACATCTGTTGCTGGTGGTATTTTAGAAACATTTGTTAGCTGTTAACAATGTTTAAATAGCTGTACAAATAATTAATTTAGCTGTATAAATATTTATTTACATTTATGAGTTCAACTAAATGCAATTAAGCAAGAATGCAGACACAACAGCTGATGGCAGTGCATACTCTGATCCACCCCAATACTGTTAAATACTGCGGCCATGTCTAGAAGCCACAAACAGTACAACACCTTTAACTGGTTTATTTTGTACAGATAATCTTTCATACCATATACAGCACTCCCTTTTTCTTGTTGGAGGTTTCTACTTGCTCATCATCTGGAGTTGCAGGGGCAATGCTGGATTTGGGCCCAAGAACCTACAGGAGGAAGAGGATTAAAGCACATATGGACACAGCAATGTTTCTAACACCTATCTGATGGCAAGTGAAGCCGACATCGAGTCCTGTGCTGAATGATCTGGCAGACTGAAAAATTGGCATGCAAAACTTCTCCAATGCATAACTGACACATTCTTATTAACAGAACAACACATAAGACAGAGCCAGAACAGAAACAAGAAAGCTATTGTGCCAAGTTGTACATCAAGTGTGGCAATTTTTGACCCCATGTGAACTTTTGTTTCCATATCCTAATACGTGGGAAGGCTACATCCTTGGAAATCTTGGATTTAAAATCGAATTGTATTCTATTTCTAAATCACTATTCGAATTCTATTCGAATTCTTTTTCTAGATTACTACTCAAAAATACTGACCATGTTAGCTCCTTTGAACAAAGGGTTGTTTTCCTTGTTTCCATTGAAGCAAACAAAATAGTTTGAAACATTTTCATCATGTTTGTTTTCTGGAACATATTCAGATCATGCTGCGATAATCTGGATACTTGGGATTAGCACAAGTGTATGGCGTCCCTGCCAGTTTTAGTGCATGTTGTTAAAAAATCAAAAGGAGGATTTACTAAACTGTACATAATTCTGAAATTCATGTTAACTTTCTAACTTTACAATCAAATTGTTATGCTGAAAAAGTAAATTAGAAGCATTTACAGTTTTAAACCCCACATTTTTTTTAAGTTGCATTTGTTGTGGAATGTAAGCCAACTGCAAATAAACAGTGATTGTCTACTTATATAACAGAGAACATTTGAGGTGGATATTGTTACAGAACAGGAAAAACTGCATAACAGAAAGCTTCAATCTTTCACTCACGTTAATCAGAGCTTCTGGCTCTGCTTCTTCCTCCACCATGTGAATCTTGGCCCTGCCATTCCTCTCATTGTCCCGAATATCGATGGCTATCTGGGAGGCTCTCACACGTTCAAAGCGATTACAGTCACTTCCACACCACTGATAAATGTCCTGTTAAGAAGCAGATTAAAAGTTTTCCTCAAAACACGTGTCCCAATCAAACGCAGCGTGGTCAGATTCAGATATCATACCTTCCCCAGGTCTACAATGAAGCAGTCTCCTTTGTTAAAGCTGGCCCAGGTCATCACCACCTCAGTGGCTCTGATGGCCCTTCTGCCCTTGACGTGAAGCAGACGTTTCACATTAACGTCATTGGTCACCACGTGATGAAAGCCAGACGCAACCCCACCTTGCTATGGAGACAGGAAGTAGAAACCACATTCATCCACTGCACTGGTGTCTGCACATTATGATGCTATTTATTTATTATTTATTTGTGGCACCTGCTATGTATACACATGTAAACAATTTCCAGACCTCTTCCAATTAAAGGGTTCCTCAGGAACCTCTCAAGTTTCCTCAAAGAACCACCTTTATTGAAAAGGTGCCTCAAGTTTCTCCTGAGGGTTCTGCCAGTATGACAATGTGAGGAACCTCAAACGGTTCTTTGGGAATCTTTTACTTTTTATAGTGTGTGTGTAAGATTGCTTGTTATGCTGGTAGAATATATATATATATATATATATATAAATATATCTTCTGGGGGTAGGCACAAGACCATAAAATGTTTGCCAATTATTGCATTTGGTCCGGTGCTACACTATAATTATTAATTAAAGATAATAAGGAACAGTGTGTATCAATGTGCTAAATGGGGCATTTAATGCAATCTTTCATAAATAGTTCTGCCAACTTCATATGAAAATGTCTGAAATTACATAACTATTCAGCTTTGTCTATACCCCTGATTGGAGCTTCTTTAGAATGATGAGAAACAGATTTTTGGACCTCCAACAGAGCAAACTAAAAACAAGCAACTAAATGCAATTCAATCTGTAAAGTACTTTTTAAACAGCCAACAAACTTTCTAAGGTAATCAAATTGCTGAATGTAACGGAAAGAATGTAGCATGACTAAACAGTAATGCATGTCTCACGGCCATTATTAACTCTGCCCATTGCTCTTATATAAAGAAAAACCAGCGGGTAGAAGCTCTTGCATCCTCACTGTTTGTTAATGATGAACACTGATTCTGGGAAGGGCCATTAGATTTAAAGGCTCTTGGAATGCTCACCTTATACTTGATGCCAGACTTGAAGTAGCCCAGGAAGGTGAGTGACTCATTGTTTTGGACTTCACGGAATTGAACAGGACCACCTCCAAGGAAGTCATCCAGCTGTGTGGCGAAGACGGCCGCAGCTCCACTTTCATCCTGAGAACACTCATTTCCTGAGAAAGATATATAAACATGTTATCAAACACTGTGAATAAACTCTTAATCATTGTTTTTTGTCTTGGTTTCCAGCATAAACACTATGACATGATATATATATATAGTTTTTAATATACATATATGTATTGTTTTAAGGACTTGTTCTAAGGATGCTTAGATATTTTTACTGAAAACAATTACCATGCATAAATGTAAATGTACTGTCAATGAAAGGAAATGTTCTACAACTTACTATAAATTCTCAAAACTGAGCTTAATTTCCAGCGCTCGCAGTAACAATATATTAAGAATCAACAGGGACTTCATCAGAGGCCACATGGAGCACATTAGGAGTTTTTCCATTCTGTGTCCTCAAATAAACCTTTTTTTCTCACACACTAGCGTTCCAGTCAAACTTCTGAGAGCCACAATGTTTAGAAGCATGTATGCAGGCATAAAAGACAATGTTCAACTATTGGACGGAACAAAAAAGCTTATTAAAAAGTCTTTGGCAGATGATTAAATAAATGTGCGTGGGATCTAACTTTATGTATGCAGTACTGCCACACAAACAAGTAAAGGCACGTTGATTCTGTGAAAGAATACGTTAAGTGACGTTTCAGTATGTCATCTGTACTTGCCGTGACTGCAGAGGTAATTTCTCCTCAGGGGAGGGAGGAATGCTCTAAAGGAATTAGTAAAGAAATGTACAAGCAAGTGCACTTTCTGTACACTTGTAATGCTTACACTGTCTGCCCCAGTGAATTGATGCCAGAAACCCTTCAGTCAACATAATACATGGGCAATGACTATGGGGTTTTAGTTCGAAAACAATTTGCTTGAAAAATACAGGAATCAAATAAGACCAGGATTGTGCATTAAGAAAATAAATTACTTTGATTAATTTTCCTAAAGTTATTAGAAAATGAATGATTCTAGTAAATCAAATTCGATTTCATTTTGACTTAAGATTAAAATACAGCATATACACTGCCCTCCAAAAGTTTGGAAACACCCCTGGCAAAGTGTGGTTTTAGACGATATTAGCATAAATCCTTATCATTTTTTGGTGCAAATACATTAGAGTAACTTGACATTATCATTAAAGACCAGCAATACTAATTTATTCTATCTGTCATGGAACGGCCTCCTCAATCTCCCGACCTCAACCCAATTGAGCTATTATGGGAGGAACTGGACCGTGATGTCCGTAAGAAGTATCCAACCAGTGTGAATCATCTTTGGGCAATCCTTCAGGAGGCTTGGAGTAATATATCAAGTCAATGTTTGAATAAACTGACAGCTCAGGTGCCCAGATTATGCAGAGCTGTAATAGCTGCTAATGGTGGATATTTTGATGAATTGAAAATGTAAGTTTTTTCTATGTATAAACTGTTTATGTAATAAAATATGTTTCATAGTTTGTCACAAATTATAGTTTGCCACATGTAATTATCTTAAATTAAAAAGAATTCAGGTTATTGTCCAAAACCCCACTTTTCTAGGGTATTTCCAAACTTTTAGAGAGCAGTGTAATAGTTTTTTGACTATTAAAGTTATTCTGAAATACTCTAATATTACTACAATGCATAAATCATATAGCTCTAATATGCTGGTTAAGGCACAAATACATCAACCTGTGTGTTCCTTACCCAGCCACATGTGTATATAGTAAGATGGTGCAGAAGTGGTGTACAGCAGGAGGTAAGCGTCACCAGTATAGAAGTTGCCATGGAGATTTTTAGAGACAGGCTTTAGGTCCATCTTTTCGATGCGCCATATCTGCAAACCAGGAGTTTTCCCTGCCAATACAAACTCCTTATGGGACACCATGGTGACTGCAGGGTTAACAAAAGATAAAAGGATTGGATGTCTTTGTATGGCATTATGTCACAATAGGAAAATAAAAAATGCCTAAAGTTCCATGAGTGTGTGCTTCATTAAGGAGAAGAGAAACAGACGGGATCAAATTTAAGAAGTATCAGTTCCTCTACTGTTCCATATGAGTGAGGAAGTTCTTGTTAGTCATCAAGGCGTTAACATCACACACAGCTGATAAGGAAAACACATTTGAGTTGATAAACTTGGCCTAAATCCTACTTGAGCACTCAACATATGCTCTACAAACATTGCTTTGACTAATGGAAAATCTATGTAAAATGTAACTGGATATATTTGAATAATCTCTGACAGTTGGTGACATTTGGACCATAATAGTTGGGATATGAAAATGTACCGTAAAATGTTTAATTGTAATCGCTACAGGATATATTCAGTATCATTCATATTCATGGTAGTCCATTTGTATATCAAATAATATGATTCTGTGTTAATGCCATTCATCTACAGCTCTGTTTCATCTGTATGTTGTACATTAGAAACTGGATGTACATATCAGAACATAGCTTTCTTCATTACAAACCACAATACATGCAAATGTATATGTTTACATATTTCCTGCAGCAGATGGCTCTCAGTGTAACATTACCAGATCTGCTCATTACATGACTCATGATCACTCTTTCTGTTATCAACTGTGGGAATCAAAGAGGCTGTGTTATTAATCTCTTGATGGATCAGTGCAACAGTGCAGTCAGTTTTTCCAAACAATGGTCAGATGGATCTCCTCAATCTATATTATAAATATAATAAATATTCCATACACATTGGTCAATAACTGTGTTTGTGTAAACCAATGGGCAAAAACTTAATTAAATTGTGTCACAACAAAAAGCAATTTATACAACAAACGTGTTACAACAAATACAAGATTAAATCAAACTATATTGCTCCGCATACAGACTTAATATTCATAACTAGCATGCAACTGCAGCTGTTTTGATATGCATACATGAAGTTGTAGCAGTAACATACATTCGAAATTTTACATAAGCTACAAATCATGCAAATTGATGGTAAAGTTATTGTACCGTTTGCTTTTTCCTGTATTCAAAGTTTTTGACTTCTACGCCGACAACAAAATGAAACTTGGACTTTGTTTTATAGAGGCATAAAAAGTGACGTGCATGAACTGCTTTCACATCTGGAAAGCAAATATTTTGGTTACTCTGTAACTCCGAGCATACTCCAAGTAGTAGTTAATGCAGTAGTTAAAGTAACATATATGTATATATAGAGAGAGAGAGAATCACAATTATCAAACATATTTAATACGTTAAATATAATTGCATGAGGAGAGTAACATTATTTAGTAAACTCAGTATTCCCTATGCTGCCAATAAATCAGACAAAATAAACATTCAACTAAACAACTTACGAGATTGCGGTAAATGTAGAAAGGCGACAAGTTACGAGAAAAGACGACGTGTTAGTAAAATATCTTTTCCGAGCCCACGATTATACTAGCTGAGGGAGTGTTTTCTACGAGGGGCGTGTATGAATGAATAGGCGAGCTTTAAACAACACTGCGCAGCCTACCAAAACCTACACTGAGCTTTCTACTAATACATCTTTTTAAGCATCAAATTCGGAAAGCGCATATGAAGTCCCAAAATGCTGTCTAGGTCGGCACTTCACTAGGTTATAAGATACACTGCCTACAATGCTTTATTTATAACCGTTAAATTGCCTTTGCGTCTTTGGATTTATATGCTATAAACACAAGATTTCCAATTACAACCGTGCAAAAAATTAAATAACATTATATATATACATGTAGCACTTTGTTCAACCGTTAGTATTTACAAGTATCTTAAATTCTAACAACATTCTTGTTTTTAATTAATTCCTGTTACAATTATAATAAAAAACAACTTTTTATTTGCTCTGCACACTACAAAAAAGGTCCACTCATTATTTCATAATATTCTTGCTTTACAAAGTTGTGTTGGGGTGTTGGTGTTACAAGTATGTTTGCTCAATGCAGCAAAAGAAAAGAAATTGCCACACAATACATGATTTATTGCAGAAGGCCAAAGACAAACACAAACACTGTCAGCAAAGTTAAATACATTTTTGAGTCTCTGATAAAGAATGCACTGCGTAACTTAAGAAAATGTTACCCATCATGCTTACACAATGGCAGACCAACATATACTGTGAAACAAGAATTAAATGTTGTTTTGGTGGTTACCAACCACTGGAGAAGAGATCCATAAGACTTCTTCTCCCCCACTACCATGTGCTTGCAATTAACCCAGAGACACAAAGGCCATTTGAAATGAAACTGGATACATCAGCTTTCAGAGAATAGCTGAAAATTTAATTAAGGATGGATGTAACTGTATTTTGCACAATTTTAAGTGTGTTCTAAAGACAATTTTTAGACAACTTTGAGATCATCTTATTTACCATTTTTAAGCTGCTTTACAGGCTTAAACATGTTTTTACTTGCAGTCACACACTAATTTCTATTTGTGAACAAAACTGTGTGGTCAGAAGGGGACTTTACAAGAATCTTTTTTTTTAAGGTTGACCGTTATGTGTAATGTCACCACTAACCACACTTGCTTGCAACTTGATTACAATGATTAGGAACTGTTTGGATGGAAAGGCGATGCCTATGCAAGCATTTTTAA
>JAZGTI010013685.1:0-14661 GCA_036877585.1 Botia kubotai
TCGCAGTCACATGACCATTGCTGTTGTATATCTCAGTATTAATGTAGTAAAAGGTTAACATTAATAAAGCAAAACCCACATTACACCCATAGACTACAGACTTTGATAAGGATGGATATTTAACATAGATTGGACATTAACATTCATAAAACATGCTGTAATATTAGTGTGAATGGAAAATCAAATTCATCGGGTGATTTACATATCAATAGCTGAATCAAATACAATTCATTTTTTGACAGGGCCGTAGTGCTGTGGTTTGCGCACACGCTCCTGACAAATTAAGCCATGGTGCTCATGTGGCTAATGCAGGTTCAAACCTGGCTTGCAATTTGTCTCACATCAACCCACCCACCCAATTCAGTTTGTCACTCTTTCTTAATTATTGTGCAAAACAACCAAACAAACAAACAAACAAAGCATGACAAATGATTTCTAGAGAATATGCTTAAATTTGATCCAACTTTGACCACTCACTGCCAGTACAAAAATGTTCTGAAGCAGAAAAATATCTTTTAATCTGATGGGGAAATAAAGAGACTGAGAGCTACATTAGAGGCAAATTACACAAAAAAAACAAAGTGAAGAGAACCAAAGACAGAGATAAGAATGTTCCTCCAGGCTGTAAGAATAATAAGTGACAAAAGTGAAAGACACAGCGAAAAAGAGTGAAAGAAACAGTTCATCCATAAATGATCAATTCTGGCATCATTTACCCACCCCTCATCTCAGCCGACAATTTTAGAATTCCATTAACAACTTAAGAATAACGTTTTTGAAATATATAATGCTAAAAAATGTTCCGCTAATGTTCCGAAAGGATAACTTAGATGACTTTTAGAGAGCTTTTAGAGAATGTTTGCCAATGTTCCAATGTTCCACGGAAGAATGTCACAAAAGTTTGGAACATGAAGCTGGGTAAATGATGATGTTTGTTTTTTCTCATTTTTGGGTGCTCTATCTTTATAAAAGAAAAAATGAATGAACTGTCAGACTCACCAGCCTCAACAATAGCTGGTTTGTTGCTTGGACAGACAGAGAGAACCTTCAGAACTCTACTGGTGGTCCACAGCAGCTTCTCATAGCTGTAGTTTCTCATAATAAAGACTAAATATTCTGGCCCACCGTTGGCCAGGATGATCAACTGTGAGGAACACAGAGACAGCAGATGAATAACTTCATAAACTCAATGATCCAAACAAAAACCAAACACAAGGTCCACTTCAGCTAAACTTGCGTAAAAGACTACACAGAAACAATCCCAAACAAACAAAAACAAAACAAAAATTCAAACAATTCAGTTAGCTTTCTACACTCTCACCAAATGATGCATGAGATCTGAATTAAAGTTCTGATGTAAAAATTGTAAATATTGGACTTAGCGAAGATGCTAAGAGGCTACAGATCCACAGACCTTGCTCTCCTGATTGCCATAAGAGAGCAGCTGCAGGCAGTCTGTGGTGATGGCCAAGAACTTCGGGTTGGTCTTCTTCAGTAGAGGGACCATCCTCTGCAGACCATCAGCCAGACGGACGGCCATCTTGGCTCCTTCCTGGTGCAGTAACAGGTTGTGCAATGTGGTGATGGCATAAAACAGCACTGACTCCATAGGGGAACTGAAGAAACGAGAGAACATTCGTAACACCCTGCCCAAAGTTTCCCTAATGTTTCCATTAAGTAACAAACACTTTTAGGAACGTTCAAAATATTTACTATTGCTTGGTTTTAGGAACGGTATTTACACATAAATAATTCAATTAATTGGTTAATTTCAATTTAATTTTCATTGGTTTTTAAAACGTTCCACTAACAACTAAGAATACATTTTAATTTATTATATAAATGTGAAAAAAATTACTTTAGATAACTTTTAGAGAATGTTGGCCAACGTTCTGAGGACGTTCCCTGTTAGCTGGGCGCTCATTTATAGCCTTACAGAGCAGTGTTTTGAAAGGACCGCAAAACCACAGCACGTCGACTCACAAATGGCTTATTTATAGCGCCGCTGTGCATTAAACCGAGACAGGACAAAACAATTTAACAAAGAAACACAAATTAATTACACACTTCACCTTGAAACCTTCATCTGGCCTGGTGTGAGAGCGGTTGCAGGTTCGAAAACAAATCCTTAGATATCGCCACTGTATCCTTGAGCAAGCCATTAAACTCTAGGCTAAGGGGAATTATCTGGTGACACTACATCAAAGTTACAGCGGTCGTGTGGTCATAAACATTCTGTTTCGCTCTATTATCTCGACATCATTCTAAATGGTTTTTCTGACACTGCGAATGTCCCTCACAAGCCAAACACATTGTCTTAAAATAAAGCTCTGCAGGGGCCGTGCTGTGCGCCGCTCTCTGGACTCTGTTACGGGGGTGTCGCTCTGATATACACGGACGGGACGGGACAGAGTGTTCTGTTATAGCTCTGCTTAGTCACAAAACTCATCAGAATGCAGCACAGGCTTTATCTGAACCCTCGTCACACAATACAGGGAAATCAAGTGAGCAGCAGGGAAATGAACATGTAGAGAGAAAACTAAACCTGCTCGACAGCTAAGACTCATTTCTGGTTGTGGCTGGAGCTTGTCTTTAAAACTTTAAACGAACAAACCTTTACGTTTAGCTCGAGTGATCTGTGATCTGTATAATAATAATAACTGCTTTATTTAGCTTTAAACTCATTAACACATCAACGCACTAGATTCCAATTCGATTTCAAACTATTTTTAACAAATATAATATTCTAGGGCTCGGCATAACTAACAAAATGCATACACCAAACACTGATTTGTAGTTGGTTTGGCTTATTATAATGTTTGTTTTGTCTTGTTTAAATTATTTTAATTTATTTTGGAAATTGTTGCGACCCCCTAGTGGACCCCAGACCCCCGGATGAGAAACAACCGCTTACGTGACGAAAACAAAGAAACGAAACGACAAACTGATTAAAAGAAAGACCGTCTACAGTACATCAGTCAATAAAACTGTGTTCCAGGAACATATGAGTTTCAACAGTCAATGCAACTTTCTATTGCATTGTTTGTGTAGGTCGTTTAATTGAATCAACTGAACGAATCACACCGAACGAAGCATCTGAATCAGTCAGACAACTCGCATCCTCACTTAATTGACTCGGTTCACACTCGCACACTAACCTGAGCATGCGCACCAGCGCAGGAATGCCGCCCGATTTGAAGATGGCCAGCAGCCCCTCGCGCTGGTGAGAGAGGCTGTGCAGCACGCTGGCGGTGCAGCGGGCCGTCTCCAGATCTCCAGTGCTCTGCATGGCCCTCACCACAGCTGAGATCATCTGTGGAGACTGCATGAGCACACGGCGAGACGCTTCCTTCCGTGTCAGCTGGTTCACAATGAGAGCTGCCTTGTTTACCACCACCTACAGTGATAAAAGAGACATTTTATGGTTTAAAATATCTCGACAGCCTTCAATATTTGTCCCTGTCAGTCCAGTATAGTGTCGTGTAGTAACCTCAACTTTTACTACTGTAAATCTGTGTCTGTCATTATTTTGCCCATCAGTAATAGAAACGTACATACAGTACACTGAACGCACTTAATATAATAATAATATATATAATAATTTAATTATTAAGTAATGTTCATTTGGGGGCTTTTCTTAGGAAACAATGTTATATATTAATAATAATTAACTTGTTTAATTATTATTTCATTATTAGCATGTCGTGTAATTCATTTGATTACATTTCTTAATTGATTTAAACATGTTTTATTGGATTTTCAGACATAATTATTACGGCAAATTTAAGATCACACAACCGGGCTGACGTGTCACACCTGGTCCTCATCACCAAGCAGTTTGGTGAGTTCTGGCACAGCCCGTGTGGCCAGCTCAGCATCGTCCTGATAATTGATGAGGTGGACGATGGCTGTTTTCAGGAGCTGCGAGGGCTCAGCCAGTCTCTGGACGTTGGTGGGCTGATCGGAGTTGCTCTGTGTGGCGAGGACGGTCTCTCCCTCCACTAGAGTCTCAGGGAACATGGCAGCACGCACCCTCTGAGCCCGAGTCAGACTGTACTGAGCCTCCATATCTGAGTACAGAGAGAGGAAAACAATGAAACAGTCGTATTAAAGCAATAAACCATTGGAAGCCATGAGTTACAGGAATTTTACCATAGATATAATAGCTTTAGTGTACAGCATATTGTGTTGCATTATGCGGTGTAATAACATGGGTCAGGTCTCATATAAAGACAGAATAGATGAACAGAGACCTGGAGGTGTGAGAGGAAAAGAGTGTCAGGCAGGGGTCGTCCTTTCTTCTGTTTTAAAAGCATTAATAATCTAACCAAAAAGCAAACCTACTGAACTGAGTGTTTTCTGGATGAGTTTTTTAAATGTCAGCGGGTGTGAATTATGAGCGTACAATAAATTTTCTGCTTTTTTTCCAAAGTGCGCGACTACTTATCTTGCAGAGGTGAAGAATCGATTTAAAAATCCCCAGATATTTCAAATGGAGAACGCCGAGACTACAAAAGTATGATGAAGACGCCACAGGAACATTCAATATACATCTAGTCTAAACCGAGCACGAGAGCTTTTTGAGCTGTGGTGCGGCGGTTAGTGCATAAGCTCCTGACATGTTGGGTGACAGCAGGTGGCGCGGGTTCAAGTCCAGCCTGCGGTATGTCCAGGCTGAGAGCATTCCCTGTTAGCCAGAGTGAAGGAATGTGGACAGAACGGCATTAAAGTCGATAGGGAATTTTGAAGGCCCTCGAGTGGAACATCTCATCAAAATGTTCCAGAGCGGCGCATGGAGACCTTTAGTGAGAGCGCATTACCTGCGGCGTTCTCCACAGCGGCGGAGGGGACTGTGTACTTCCTGCCGCTGCTTTCCGGCTCTTCTTCATGGAGAATGGTGGTGGCTCCTGACTGTATCCCCGAGTCAGAGGCATAAAACGTCTGCTGCCACTGTTCCACCTTCACCACTCCCTCCGGCTCACTCACTGCAGACCACCAACACCAAAATCACTCAATGCTTGCCGACGGCTCAGAGCTTCAAATGCCAAACATTTCAAACATCATCCTCACATGCAGCGTTTTGATAATAAATTAGTCTCGAATGAAAACGCGTGCGACGTTAGCACACACGACGTTAGCACACACGACGTTAGCGCACACGACGTTAGCGCACACGACGTTAGCGCACACGTTACCGTAAAAGCGTCAACAAATCAACGGCAAAGAAATATTACATGAGCTCTCCTTCACATCTCAGCTGTTTTTCCTGGACAGCAATGAGATTAACGGAGAGCAAACGGAGGCTTTTGCTTTGTGCTCCAGGCCAGATTTTTAAAGACAGTAATGTGTGCGATTTCTGTTGATGTTATTTTCGAGCTAATTCTGAACAACGAGCTACAAACGGAGCACCATCTACCCGGACCTGTGATACAGTAGCTGAATTATTATTCTATCTGTTCACAGACGGACAAAGTCAGACATTTCAAAATAAAACCAAAAAACATTTCTTATTGATGAGATGAAATCATCTGAGCGACATGATGCACATTACTGTATAGCTTTATACTCTTCCTGTACATTCAGACGTACATTCATGTCCTTTTCTGTTTATTATTATTTCTGCAATAGGTAAAAAAACTGCGGCCTTGTGCCTCTGTCCCATGATCTATTAAAGCTGCAATCTGTAACGTTTGCCTCACTACTGCCATCTCTGTTTGAAACATAAAATTGCAGGTTACTCATAGATTTATTGTCTATTGGTTATTTTCAAGCTAATTCTAAACAACAAGCTACAAACGCTGCACCCTCTACCCGGATAGCAGCTGAACCTTCTTTTTGTTTACAGATCGACATTTCCCACAAAATCAGACCGGACAGCTTGAATTATAAATCATTGTTATAAACTTACAGTTGCGACTCGGGTGAGGAAACGAGGCCGTGTTGAACACTGATCTGTCTATACTTGCTCAATAACTGATTTTATAAGCCATAAAAAGTTACGGATTGCAGCTTTAAAGAGCAGCCTCTGAGCGATAAAAAGTTTTTCTTTATTACAATAAAACAAAGACAGGGAACAACAGATACAGGTACTTACTTTGCAGTGACATCACCACCGTGCGGCCTTATCGCAACCTGTGACCAAACAAACATGATGAAATGCATTAGAGCCCATGCAGAGACGCAGTGCTAACGCAGCGACCTGCGACATGAACCAGAAATGACAGCATGCGCCAGTTTAGAGGAAAAAGCACCATTGGGATTTTAAAACAGTGAGCAGGCAAAGCTATTTATAAAACTACTGCATCGAACGGACTCGCAAATCATAGTAGATTCCCTCAAGTGGAATTTCAACCTTTCTTTTGTGGTTTATAGTCAGAACGACGCAGGCACAGCGGATGGAAATGTACCATTTTTCTTCTGACTGAACAGTTTTGTTCTGTGTGTTTCAAATCCCTCAGTGTGGCGATTTAAATAGTTACTATGAATAAAACTAAAGGACAGATATGGCTGGAGGTGACGCCCATTCTGAAAGAGAAAGATGGAAAAAGATAACGTGTTTTTGCAACATTGACGAAAGTTAGTTCAAAATTAACCTGAGCGAGATACACTAACTGTCTAACGGTCACAGAAAGATTCACAATACACTAAAACAGAAACTATATCAAACACAGATTCTCTCAGTGGAAAGTGATGCGGAATCAAAGGCAAAGAACTGAATTTTAATAAGAAATATTCTTACTTGTGCGATGACACAAGAAAAATAGGAAAAAATACAATTTCTTTGACAAAACTAGTGATACTTCCTTTCACTGAAGTATCTTATGGTTTCAATGAAATGGTTGCTTATGGTTGCACATCTAACAAGATCTGATTTTAGCACGTTTTGTTCTCTTCGTTTCTCTTTCATTTAAACTGAATCCAGTTTGGAAAAGTCATCTTAGTTTCACAGGTTCTGCTACGTGTTGCTCGTACCCGAATCTTTTCGTTTCACCTTTATAAAGCGCAGATAACTTCACTTATACAGTAACCTGCTGTCCCCATAAGACACGTGGGTATTTGCTAATCGTTGTTATTTTACTACATGCCCTGTATTCTCCACAGTCATTAATCACATCAACATGAATCTGGGCTTCCGCACACACGGCTCTCACAAACATGCATTAGAGGAACAACACAGCGGCTGTCGAAACACTCGATGGAGGGAAGATGTCCGCAGTGACGAGCCGAAACGTTGCCAGAAAATGTATTTGCACTAACAGGCATGAAGGCCTATTAATTATGCATGCACTTATTAATTAAAAGAGGTTTTCTGGGTTAAACACAGCTTAGACGGGAGCTGGTTTTCTTATATTACATTATGTTGTGTTTACATTACATGTGCTTCATTTAAACAGACGCATTTTAAACGGATAGATCTGCCAAATCAAACTGTTTACTTATCGTCATGTTGTTCCAAACCCATATGACACACGTGTGTGAACCGGCCTACGGCATCATGTGGCTTTAGAAGATGCAAAATAGTGTAACAACTCTCAATTCTCAGAATGTTAGCTAACGTTCTCTAACATTATCAACAACCGTTCTTGCAGTGACATTAGCAGAACGTTTTCACATTACATATCAGAACTTTTTTAAAACATTACAGAACAAAAAATGTAAGAAAATTTTTATAAGCAAGAAATAACGTTAATTCAACACCTAAAAAGATTTTTTGCTTTCCTAGAAAACTCCAACAACATTCTTAACGCTTTTGTTTAATGGAAATGTTAGGGAAACGTTCTCACAATCTGAAGTTGTTAGCTGTGTATTCAAAATCAAACAGCCAGAACATTCCTTAAGACATCTGAAGACATTTTCTGTTCCGTTGAAAAATGAAGTCACACAGGTTTAAAACAATGTGAGGGAAGTAATTTCTGGATGAAATGCTGGAGATAAACACAGACTCGCAGCATATTTATAGCCAATAACACATGTGATGTGCATGGCAGCGCTGGGGAAGAAAATTATACCTGAGTGCTCTCATCTTAAAATGAGATGTCGCATGGCATGAGCTCAGCCATGCTTTAAAATTCATGAAAATGCGCAGAAATTTTCTTCAGCTCCTAATAAACCATCACAACAGTGACCATTCATTTCTGAAGGCTCGAAGCCAAACAAAAACTTTTTGCTCATCTCGAACAGAGTGATGTATATTTTGGGAATATACATATATTATGACTTTTGGGCATGTTTTTTACATTGTGTGTAACGAGCCTTGACTTAATTATACAGTAAATTGTCAATGACAGCACTGTGATATGGGAATAATTTGCAATTTAATCAAAAATAATGATCGACCATTAAATCTTAAGAAACAATTAATTTTAAGGTGATTTAAAGGCACAGTGTGTTATTTCTGCGGCACCAGATGGAACTGCAGGAATAATGAGTTTCCCTCAGGGCCAGTGCTAAAATTCATGAAGACTGGAACGAAATATTTATGGGTGAGTCCCCTCTCCTCAAGGCTGTATGAGTGGATGTCATGGGGGACCTTCTGGGCCCCCTTGTCATAGCTAAATTTAGCTCGCAGGGAACGTGCTCAGAACATTGGCTAATGTTCTCTAAAAGTTCATTCATAGTTTCAAAAACACGTTTTTTGCAGTAACATTAGTAGAATGTTTTTTAAACCTTAAATATCATATATCAAAAACAAGTTGTTAGTGGAACGTTTTAAAAATGTTAGAATTTAAAAAAGTTTGGATAATGTTCGTATGAGCTGTGAGGAACAGAACAGAAACAAGCAAGTCTCTATTTTTTGACTGTGGTCCTGAAGATGGGCAGGGTCTTCTCAAGTCAACATATAATATCTCCTTCTCAAAACACATCTAGCTTGTGCTCATTTTCTGTTCCTGCACAACACAGCATGTCTGAAGCTGATGAATGTTTCCAGTAGATCTAAGATCTAAGATCTAAGTGTGTTTTGTTCATCATAAAAAACAGCCTTTAAACATCACCTCCATTGTTCTGTGGTTCACTTCCACCTACTTGTTCTCACTGACACAAAAACAATTACATAAACACACACACACACACACACACATATGATTTAAAGCTTCTTTTAGCTTTCTTTGCTGGATTTGGTCTGCTTAATAATAAGCTATGCAGCACCAGCCCACCTGTCAGCTTTTGTTTGACTTCCACTGACATGCAGCTGTAGTTTGTGTTTACTACGTAAGTGTCAGGTCAGATCTGCTTCTGAAAAACCGCCAGCTAGAGTACACAGTGTGTGTGTGTGTGTGTGTGTGTGTGTGGACGCTTGCATAAGATGACAGTCATTTCAAAGATAAAGGCATAACATTCATTACATGTAGTAGAAACGTTACACAAACACGCTACTGTATATTCTTGTATTTTTATTGGCAGTGACACGACTTCCCTGCGCATTTTAACTTTAAGAAAATTACACCTTCAGTATGAACTGCTGTTCAAAACCCATTTAAGGGTAGAGTGGGCAATTTCTGAGAGGTGGAAAGCAAAAGATCCAACACACATTCAAAAAGATCCAAAAACACATTTACTGGAGATTTACTGCGCGAGCCACATGCGCAAGGGATGCGAATATACGCATTTTGACAGGCAAGCAGGACACGCCTCGACCTTCATCAAGAAAGTCAAAAGGGGCGATTTAATTTCAAGTGACTTTCTCTAGCACTAGCATAGGAACCATTTTTGTAATTAGCGCAGTGCGAGTTGAAAGAAAAGCATCTGCTAAATGCCAATTAAACACAACTTTATGTCAAAAAGCCTCTTCGTCTGACAGCACCAGGTTGATGGAAACATCTGCACACCTTTGCGTATTTTCAGCTCCTCAGCACAACTGAGAAAATCAAATTCACAACATGAGCTTGGCAGGAGTGTCTGCAGGAGACAGCAAAGCTCGGCCAGACTCCAGGAGAGAAGCTGATGATCTTGCGAGTCGCCTCACGCCAGGACTTGAATTACATCTCTACTGCACACTTCAGCTGTAGTACTCAGACAGCGGAGGCAAAGAAACGGCAAACGCCGTCGCTGCTTCAAACTGACAATTACGACAGACGACGACAGGTATCTGCAGTTGCTTGCAAACATACTCCAGGAACTGTGTTAGCTGACTGTGCGATCAAATATCTACTGCTGTTGGCATAAATATTTTGCATCAGTGTTTTGAGGTCCGGTCTAACGTTACAGTCTTCACGCCATGCAAACACCTGTCTGATGCGGTTATCAGACGCTAGAAGAAAACATGTGACTCTAATGCAGTTATAAGAATGCATTAGAAGGTTTATTTAATCAAGATAAAAATAATTCTCTTACACAAGCTTCCAAACAAATTGAAAGGTTACATCATGGAAAATCCAATTTATTGACTTCTTTTGAAGTAGCAGAGTTTGATGTAGACAAACTCTACCGTACACAACAGAAAGCACCTCTCCAGTTCACACACAGATCTTGCAAAAACGGGTCATTTATAAACAGAGAGAAAGGCATTTTCTTCATTCTGAAGCTCGGAAAGTTTGTGGAAATGCATTGTGGCTAATCTGAGACTTTCATCTCAACGATTATTTCCTGAGTTTCACAGAAAGAATTTGAATACCGTCTTTAATTAACAGCATTAATCAAAGTTCAGAGTTTCCTGCTACGTCACTGCTTGCTGTTCTCTTTTCTACTGAGATCTTGTTGAAGTTATTGCTCTCCATCTTCTCTCTCATATTTAATGTGTCTGTGATATTAAATGTGAAAATGTACTGGGCTGAACTCAAACTCTAAAATGGGTTATTGGGTTTTGGATATGGATGTTTTGTTATAAAATACGGTGCGCCGAACTGCATTTGACTTGCTGTAAACAAGCTGCATAAAAGAGGTACAAAAACGTTTAGTTAAAACAAATTGGGATAATTTTGTATTATTTTCAACAGATTATAAATATTTGCTCAAAACTACAGAATCTACAGATTCCAAACTGTGTATGTTAGGTGACAATGGTGGTATGCAAACTCTAATTTTAATAACACATTTAATGAAACACTAAAACTTTCAAACGGAGTACAAAATAAAAGCTAGCGTTACTGTAGGTGAATGGTCCAATCAAATTAGCTAATCAACTTATCGTTAAAAGTGAAGCGTAAGCAAGTAAAATGTATTCGTCATTTACAAATAATTGTATTCCACTGATATTGTCTGTCACACCTGTGATTTCTTGGGTGCAAGAGTCGTACCACACGATCTACTGCTGTGACAGAAATCTGCCCAGTGCTGCTCACAGCACCAGAGCGCTGCATCAATCCCACAATCCACCTCAAGAGCGACATATCAATCCCACAATCCACCACCACAGCGAAATGAACTAAAACTCACCTGCACATAAAACGCACGAATGGAAAGCTAATTTACATTCTTACAAGCAGCTTTGTGAACATTTACTCACAGAATCACATCGTAAAAACATCACAAATGTTTGTCTTTGTGAGTCAATTCTTGGCACTTATTAGCACGAACACACAAACACAAATGTGTGTAAAAAATGACTCAAACTCTCTACAAGTTAAACCAATAAGAAATGACACAAGTCAATTTACGCGCGCTCTTCTCAGAAACGCGTTTTTTTATTTAAAGCTTTATTTGTGTTTGATTTAAGGGTGGGGTACATCATTGTAATACGTTTTGGGAAACCCCGCATCACATCAGTGCTGGAAGGTTTCGATGTTCAGTTTAATAATCAACACTACATATAACACAGCAGTTTTAACAGCTTCTCTCTGTGGACTTCCTTCATTAAACCCAATCAAAGCATTGATCGCCGCTCGAGGTTCTTCATGTGGTGTATCAATTTTAATTAGTCACCGTTCATACAAAGTAACAAAGAGTTTCCACTGAACTGACGGGATCTGAACTAATGAGGAGTTCGGTTCGCGACAGGCCCGTCCGCCTCTGTAGATCTCACATCATTATCAGCTGTTACTGCTGCTGTTACAGTGCTGTGATGTGAATGATCTGAGATCCACGACCATGACTGCATGTGTGTTTATTTATTTATTAACTCATTTCCATGCAGCAAATGTCATTAAACTCATGAATAGTGAATAGTTATTCATTTTGTCATATGTGGGTCCCAATAAAATGACCTTGAAAAGTTTTTCGTTGTCTCCATCATTTAGTTTTGCTATTATTCAAATAGCCTGAACATATATACATATATATATATGAAAAGCCATTTAAAACTGTTAAATTACTTAAGGTATGAAAATGATTTAAGGAATTTCCTCTAAAAACGGTTTTAAAAAGCTTGGCCTATAATTGCTGAGAGTCATATGATGTACAAATATTTCCTTAAAAGCTTTTAAAGTGGCTTTCTTTAATTGGAGACATTTCCACAGAAAGGCTCATTTGCATAATGTTGAAAAGCCGGGTTTATAAACAGCACAAAAAGATGCTGTAATCACACTGTGTTTTAATAAAAATGGCTTCGAGGTTCAGGATCTACTTCCATACTCATGTATCTGCAAGAACCACGTGCTTTTGGGCGCACACGCACACACATGTTGGGTTTTCATGTTTTATTGGTGACATTCCATAGATGTATTGGTTTTTACACAGTACAAACTGTATATTCTACACTACACTAACCCTCACAGCAAACAATTTTTCTGTGCCGTTTTAGATTTTCAAAACGGATCATTCTGTATGATTTATAAGCTTGTGTTCTTATGTGGACTATGATGTCCCCACAATGTCAAAATTTAATGGTATTCCTACACTTGTGGGGATATTTGGACCCCATAACGGAATGGTGAATACCATGAACACACACACACACACACACACACACACAACACCTATTTTCAGCACATGGCCATTTTATAACAAATACATTCTCAAGGGAAACAGAGAGCTTCTATATCCTTTTAAATGTGTCACCACAATATTGGTATAACATCTAGTGTAGCTTCAATCATGCTGACAGCTCTTAGCATGCGTCCACACAGTTCTGGTGTTTTATCAATCTGAGTGTGTCCCATATCACCAGGGAACCAGAACCCACTGTCTGCTGGTCTGATGGTAGACGCTGAAGATAGCTGTGGATTTACACATGGCAATAAACTTCACAGGGAAGAAATCATGGGGTGTGACCTTCAGGTCTGGACTGAGATGAAGTCTCGGAGTCTTGGCTGAATGAGATTTGAGCAAACAGCACAGGTGGTGAGAGACAGCCCCCAAGGAGAACTCAAGGTTAGAAGCCCACATAGAGAGACCGCAGCTCAGAAGATCAGAGGAAGCAGGTGAGCAAAACATGACATTTCATAGGTCTCATGAACAACTAAAGTCTCTACACTGAACTGCTAATGCAAAAAATCATTTTCTCAATCAGTCCTGTTTTACAGTAAATCCTTAAAACAAGACAATATTCATTAAGAAAGTCAAAATAATATTATTAATGATAATAACAATCAAAAAACCTGTTTTCTGAGAACTTAAAATTAAAAATAAAAACACATTACTGAACTGTTTATATGTAGGATAGGCAATTTCTAAGAAGCTAGCAATAGCAAGCTAGCTTTAAACGAATAAGGTCCCACCCTCCTTTCAGAGCGCTCTGCAAGCCACGCCTCCCCAAACAGTGTGCAGACGTATGCAAATGAATAGTCTGACAGGTCTTCCACAAAAAAATTATATAAAGGTATAAATATATTAAGACCACTAAGTGATTGCTATCAGGATGTAAAGAGACTTTTAACAGCATAACAGAAAACGTTTCTGGAAAAGTTCGTCTAAATTACGGAAAACTGGAAAGCAAACTGGAAAGTAAACTGGAAAGTGTCAAAAAGGCAAAAAAAAAAAACACATTTGCTATATAGGCCATTAAAAGATGAGAAAGATTCTCTGTAATTTATTTCATACATTCCTCTCCAAAAACCTGCTTCCAAAAAGTCTCAAAAGATTTAATTGAAGTTCCCTCGCGTTCACAGAGAACATGTTTCATCTCTTCTGTGTGAAGATGTTTTCTAAAAGCTATCTGAAGAATAGAAAAACAAAATAAAGTCCCAGAGAGGTGCAGGCTGGCACCCGGCAGACACAGAGGACGTGTGTACGCCGCGCGCATCACCTCACGGCTTTACTTCAAAGGAGAGAGATTTTCCACTCGCCAAAAATCCACGGCGATGATTTACCGTAGTGAAGATCCCATTATCATTACCAGCGAGGAATAAAAACCTTCACGTCAATACAAAGTTACCTTTCCATCTGACAAACTCAGGGGCGCGGACCTGTTTAATTGTGTTACCTGCAAATAGGTTTAAGCTATCAGCTTTCCCCCATGCTCCTGTAAGCATGAAACAGTTTCAGTGCACTGGGATAACCTCTAAAACCTTCTAACACACACGCACGCACGCACGCACGCACGCACACACACACACACACACACACACACACTTATCTAAATGGGGACATTCCATAGACTTTCATTGTTTTATTTACAGCTAGTTATAAACTATGTCATCACATCATAACCCACACTCTAACCCTAACAGAAAACTCGGCATTTTTACAATTAAAAAAACGTAATTATCTATCTTTTATAGCTTTTTAACAAATGAGGGCGTCCCCAAAAGGAGGTTTTGCTCAGATTTGTCAGGTTTTGCTGACATT